>SNQJ01S0043741.1:21120-32207 GCA_010110895.2 Picea sitchensis
CGACATAGATAACATCTTTATAATAAGGTCATATGTGTACAAATGTTTTCTTTATATAATAATGACATATACACCTAATGTAAGTTTAGGGTTAGTGTTTATGTATCTTATTAGTCCCTGTTAAAGAAGGGAATATAGCAATCAATTACTATCATTTCACCAATTAGGGTTGAGTTTCAAGAGCAATTCCATATCTTTATCAATGAAAAGAGAGAGAGACTATAGCTACAATTGAAGGGAAAAGGGTATGTGGATTCCATAAACCTAGAATATTATGGAATCAACATACCATTTTCCATAAAATATACTAACTATATCCAAAAACCAAAGACATGAAATATGGTATAACTACACATATTATATAAATATATTATCAAGGAAAAAATAAGCTAAATGCAATTTGGACATTTGAAAAAAAAATTACAAGTTAAACGAGTACATCAATAAAAGATAACATGCTAACCTTGCAAGTTCAAAGTCCGAGCTATGTAGATCGAGAATTGGATTTGTTCAACTGGTGGGTGACGGAAAAAATAAACAGCTCAAACAAAAGCCAAGAACAGTGTTGCAACTACAACAACTGTGTCGCAAAGTCTCTTAAAGTCATGTATATATAGATAAAATAGTCAACTAGCCGTTAACACCGACCAATGAGAAAGACAAAATTTTCGTCGCTATTTCCACGAAAATTTGTCACTATAGCGACAAAAAGCCCGACTAGGTTAAATTAAGATTTGCATCAATATTGCGATGAACTTTTGTGGTAGTAGCGACGCAAATCCTGCCCTGTTTAAAAAAAATATTAAACTAGTGGAAGCGTGGAAAATTTTCATGGAATAATCCGCCCATATGTAGTAGTGGGTAATGACATTAGTATATTTTTCACAATAGCTTTATCTATAAGTTCTTCTCTTGATACACTGATTGAATTAACCACTTCATCTACCCTATGAAAGTATTCAACAATGTTCTCTTCTTCTTTCATTTTCAGATTTTCAAACTGAGTTCTATAGGTCTGTAGTTTGGCTTCCCTTACTTTTCTATACCCTTCATATAAAACCTCCAATTTGTCCCATATTTCTTTAATTGACTTACAATGCATAAACTTTACAAATATAGAATTTTTCAATCCTCATAGAATTTCATTAACAACTCTTGAGTTATCATTGCAGATTTTATTTCCTGCAACATCTTTGGGTGGAGTAGTTGGTGCAGTGTAACTATCTACAAAATATTTCCAGATATCAAAACCAAGAGCCAACAGGAAGTTTTTAATTCTTATTTTCCATAGAGCATAGCCACCTCGATTGAACAATGGTTCTTTGTTGTTAGTCATTCCATCTTGTTGATCCATCTTTAGGATCTACCTTCTAGTTGTTAGATTGTGCTGAAAGCACCTGCTCTGATACCAATTGTTGGAATACTGAGAAGGAGGGGTGAATTAGTATTACACTTTCTCAACAATTAGCAGTTACCTTTTATATTTTGTTAATTACCACCATAGATCAACAATGGACTTGTTTGTAAAATCAATTATATAAATACAATTAATAGGAATTACAAGGATTTTATGAAGAATAGGGAAGGAAACCAATCCTTTTTAGGACACCAACTCTAGGAGACAAAAATATCCTTCTTCAGGGAACCAACCCCAGGAAGCACCAAATCCCTTGTTTTTAGGGAACCAACCCTAAGAGGCACCAACTCCCTTACCTTTAGTGCACCAACCCTAGGAAGCACCAACTCCCTTGTCTTTAGGGAACCAACCCCAAGAAGAACCAACTCCCTTAATTTACACTTACTTAGTAAAGGATATGAATCCTTCCATGCTCCTCCCTTCCACCCTCACTTCATAAGAATCATTAGTTATTCTTCTTGGACTCTGCTTCTATTTTGATCTTCTGAATTGGACTACAAAGACACTTTATTCTCACCATTCTTACTCTTTTATATAATCTTCCAACTAGTGTGAGATATGAAGTATTGTGTCCCTTTGTTTGGACCATCACACCTCTTCATTTTAAATTAACAATAATCTCTATTATTATTCAAACATTATTGTGAAGGATTTTAATTTAGTGAGAGTACTTTTCATAAACAGATCACAGGTATGGATCGATTTCTTTTAACTTGATTCCATGTCTCTGCAAATATTGTATAAATCGAGTTATGTAGAGGAACTTCCTTCAAACCATTTACATGTTACCATATGGGTAAAACCACATGCTTATTTATTTAAGTGATGTTCCTTCTTGACTGAGATAAATTTCTCATTCAATGTGTTAAATATTTCACAAAAACTCTTTAGGACCTCTATTCCAAATGATCGCAGGTGGTGACTAGGTGCTACACCAAATGAGTGCTTGATCACTTTTCAAGATCAATAGTCACATTTTAATTGCACAATGAGATGGATGAATATCATTACTTCAAAATTTTGTCCTTCTGGACTTCTATCCTCTGCAATCTTTCAACCTTCTGGAGTACATTTCGTCGAAGTAGATCAGACGATAGATATTTTATTTTCCGTTATATGGATGATCTTGGCTTGTCCATAGATTTCAAACAAATCGACAGTCAGGACTTGATATTTAGTTGAGTGGAAGGTTCTCATTCACTTCGGTACTTCGACGCTTCAGGAATCGAGTATTTGTAGTCATTTAACTCTTCCGGAGAAAATTACACCAAATTTTTTACTAGCACTTTCTACTTGATAACCTCCACAAGTCCAAGAGATAGGACCATGGGCTTAACCATTCCAAGTGTTTGTTCAATTCTCAATTTTAGGATCTCGACCGTGAATATTCCTTCTCGATGACCGGTCAGATCTTACTTTGGAGCTTTGACATTCTAGGACTTTGGGTTACTATAACTCTAAGGTAGTTCAATCCCTCTGGAATGGTTACCTACCAAATAAGTCATAAATCTATGGTGACCGCTTGTTGTCAGTTGTTGACTATACCTTATGATATCCTTCCATTGTGTTTGATCTAACGGTTATGATTCATCCTATAGTATCTTAGATCAACGACCATCATTAGTTTGTGACTTCACGCTTCAATGCTTTGGGAAACTGTTGGTTTCCCCCGAAGGACATACTCCCAGAGTGAGGTAACTTGTTGACTTCACTACCGACTTGGCACTAGCCGAGTGGCTGCCACATGTCACTTAGATTCATGACATACGAATACCTAAAATGACAACTAGACCTTGACACTTTTCATCATCTAATTGTGTCATGTGTCCTTGACGACGTGGATCTCCTAATGTGTCACATGTCCTCCTCCTGGATATAACGGTCACACTTAAACTGACATGGAGATCTGGTCCTCCCGAATCGGCGAAGTGTCGAATAGATCTATGGACTTTGTTTATTCTATAACTCCAGGGTTCAGGAGTTCCTGGCTCATTCGATTTGTTTATCATCAGAGTAATTCAAGTTTAGAGTTGACTAACTTCTGATCTAACGGTTCAACTTTTCCATTCCAAATGCATGACTAATACTTAAATCTAGATAAAATCTTGATCTAACAATTGGGAAACCATATGAATCTCTTGCTTCATATCTGACTATTGAGATTTAATCCTTCCCAACCTATGACTTCACCTCGATCTAACGATCCTGCATTTTCCTGAAATGAGAATGAATGACTCATGTGTGTCATCTCTTCTGATCTTTGATTAACGTTCTTCCATTTGATTTGTTCATTGTTATTTCTCCTGAGTTGTTATAACTATTTGTGCATTCTTTTATGCACTAATCTTCAGTCGCTAACCCTCCCGATCTATGAATTCCTTGTGCTTCGTTACTCCTTCTATACATGGATCTATACATGCTCTGATCTCATGCAATCTAATACACTGCCTCTCCTGAGATTTAGGTAAATTCCTTTGCACCTTGTGTTATGTCTTCTATGCAAATTACTACATTATTTCTCTTGATATTTTAGGATCTCAAAGAAATATAATGATAATACCATGGTGATATTCTTGACATCGATGACATAACCAACATTGATCATTTTGGACCTCTTTGACATCAATTCCAAGACCATAACACCATGTCCAACAGGATAAACATGCACACCATGCACATTAAAAATGTATCCTAGGTATTGGACCCTGTCCATACCAAAGGATCATTTTTCCAAGTTGGAATATAGCTCGTGCTTCTGCAGAGTGTGAAGAACCTATTGAATATGCTGCAAGTATTATTCCCAAATCTTGTTGTAAATGAGGATGTCATCCAGATACACCACCACAAAACAATTAGTGAAATCCTGCAAGATATTTTCCATCATCCTCATGAACTTTTTTGGGTCAATTGTCAAACCAAAGGGAATGACCAACGATTCAAAAAGATTTTATTTTGACTTGAAGGAATTTTTCCATACATCTGTATGTTCTATTGGGATGTGATGGTAGCCAGACTTTAGATCAATATTATTGAAGTATCTACCCCCCTTAAGTTGATAAAGGAGATCATCGATTAGGGGAATTAGTTTGATTCAATTGGATATTAATGGCCACACACCTACTCCAACTGGATCAAAACAGCCTTATGGAAATTTACTATTTTTAGCATTTTTTCAGTTCCTAAACTTTCGAGGCCATTTTGAGGGCGTAAATGCAATTTTTTCAGGATCGATCACCTACAAGATAGTTGAAGGCTCTAATTCATCCCCCAAAATGAATCTCCTCAATGATGCCTTTTTAACAATCTATCGTGCAACCAAAACTAAGATCGTATGCCAAAGTTACACCCTGGAGAAGTTGATACACCAAACTACACAAAATGGGGTCTACAAAACTGTTGGATTTTCATCTTCCAAGGTTAGGGTTTAGGATTTTCTTTATTTTAAAAAGGACTTGGAGCCTCATTGTAACGATCATATTATTGTGAATTTGAGTAGCCATCACAACTCTTCTCATAGATAAGTTGCCACCATTCTAGCGAGTCTTTCACTCTGTATTTTTACAATCTTGTACATTTCGCTCATTAATAGAAATGTGTATTATTATATCTTTGTGTTTATGGTTATATTTGTCATAAATATATTCTATATCATTGTATATCTTATATATCTCTCTACATTTAATTATTATATCTCCACTCTCATTTCGTGACAAAAATAATCTAGATCACGGGTATTGGTTCTTAACTATGATTTTATTAAGGGTCCGGTAATCAATAAGTAGTCGCAGGTTTCATATTTCTTCTGCACTAGCATGATTGGGATTCCAAAAGGTGATTACTTGGGTTGGATGTGCCCCTTTTGGATTAGTTCTTGGATATGATGCTTTATCTCCTCATTTTCTAGCAAAGACTAGCGATAGGCTGGCCCATTATGTAGCGGTGCATCGGGGGTCATATCAATGGGATGCTTGACCTGACAGTGTAGATGTACCCCATTAGGTGATGAGAACATGTCTTTTTATTCTTTCACAACCTTATCCACTTTCTTCTGTTGCATGGAGAGGTTGGTCATGGAGTTCACGGATGTGGCTGCAACCTTTCTCTCACTCTAAGAGAGAATCATGAAGAAGACAAACTTCCTGTTATGAGAAATGACCTTCCTGCATTTATTGGAAGAGATCAAGGAAATAACACTAGGTGGGACTACCTTAGGTATCTAGCACAATTTCCTGTTCAAAGTAATAATAAAATTGTTATGCCTAGACTCATATACAACATGAAGTTTCCATAAATAAGCCTTTCCCAAAAGAAAATCACAAAATTCAAGGGGAGAAACATCAAACAATACCTCATCTTTGAATGGCTTGATGTCATACGACAGGTGACACTATTGAATGACGTGAAGATCGCTTCCTTGAAGGATACATTTGTTAGTGTAGGGTTGTGGGTGTGTCACTGTTGAAGGGATAGTCTCTTGATGCCCTCTGCTGAGATGAAGTTCTTCTGGCTACCACTATCAACAATGAAATGAAGCGGAGTGCCTTTCACCCATATCTATGAATGAAAGAGGTTCTCACCTTCCTCTAGCTCATTAGTTTCACTGGGTTGGATATTGGTCGTAGAAACAATGGCAATGGGTTCTACATCAAAGATCCGTCTCCCATTTTCTGGTTCTCACTCAAAGTCAGAAACTGCATCTAACTCAGAGGATTTTACCTCAGCCACCGATAAATTCTTTGAGCATCAATCAACAATGTTATGCCAAGGGCTCTTATGGAAGTCGCACCACTTCCCGGTATCTTTATTCATCTTCCCACTTCCCTTATTTTATTGCATCTTGGACTGGTTGTATTGAGGTTTCCAATATTTTCTATGTCCCTTACTCTGTGGGTTGGGGCTACCCTTTCCCTACTTCTGTTGTGAGGGGTTCCCAGACCCAAAATTCCATGTCTTTTGATTAAGTTTATGCACTATTTTGATGAAATATTGATAGGTTGCGCCCAAGGATAATATTTCCAAAAAATTCATTTTCATATGGATGTATCTATACATACTGTCATGGTACTTGAGCACCATATGTCACTTAGAATATTTGATACTCATCTTGGTGCACAAAGTATGGAAGACATTGGTGAACTCTAGCACTGTTTGGTCTCTTTCCTATCATAGTGTGGTCCATCTTGTATACAATTCATCATAACTTCCAACGTGGTAGTATTGTTCCTTAATAGAATCCCTGAAGGAATACCAAGTGGGTGAAACTGCAAATAATGTGGATCCCTATATTTCCTTTTTCTCATAGAAAGTCTCCCTCCAATCTTTGATGTGGGGAATGGCATAAAGGAGAACAAATGTAATATTTTCTCTATCGAAAAAGTTGTGGACAAAAAAATATCCTCCTAAAATTTTTAACCATTTATCTACGACATGTGCATCTATTTGACCTTCAAAAATGGGAATATAAAAATTGATATGTACCTTGAAGGGGGCAACTTCTCTGCTTGAGGTGGATGTGTTGCTTGTTGACAGTCGTTGAAGGATTTGTGCAAATTTTTCCATCATCTCGTTCCTCTCTCACTCAAGGGATTCCTCAAGAAACATTTTGAAAGAACATCATGTCCCATCAAATTTATTTTCACTTGCCATGGGTTGTTTCTTGGGTGTGCGAGAGAATTTGTCCTCAAGAGAAACAAGCTCAAGATCCAACTCTCTATACTCTTACAGCGTCGGGGACATGCATTAACGGAAACGACAAGGATCAAACTTCTTTGATACCATTGATCTGGAGTTAGGAGTGGAACAAAATGAAACCACATATTTATAACATTAAAACAAATAAAAATTGAAAAATAACAGAGATACAATCAATCTTGACTTCTATTAAGTAAGAAATATGTTGAAAACTATAAAATGGAGACTAGAAACAAGCTTGCTAGAATGGTCACAACTTATCTCTAAGAAGAGATGTGATGGATACTCTCATTTGCAAGAAGATGAGTACAATGAGGTTCTGAAGTCCTTTTTAAAATAAACATGAATTCCAAAACCCTATACATCCAAAAAACTAACCCGAGGAGATGAAGCGCCAAAAGTCTTGTGGGCCCCGTTGGGGTAAGTTAGTACATCAACTTCCCATAATCGTAAATTTTGCATACAATATTCGTTTAGGGTGCATGATAGCTCGTTGGAAAGGTTTTAATGAGGATATTAACTTAGGGGGATCAATCAAATCTTGCAGCTATCATTGAGGTTCCTGGTCATGAAAAAGAGTCGTTTAGGCTCTCAAAATAGCTCTGAAAGTTCAAGAACATAAAAAATACTAAAAATAATAAGTTGTCAATTAACTATTTTGATCCAGTTGGAAAATGTGGGTGGCCATAGAGATCCTCCTGGATAAATCCTCCTCCCTTATGAATTAATGTTCTCGATTGAGTTGAGTTCCCCCATCATATGAGGAAATTTCTACTGAAATTGGCCCAAGGTGAGCCACTTGTCTTAGTGTAGGAGTTGGCGTACTTTGAAAACCCAATAAATTTGGATCCTCTACTGGTGAGTTACCTTGAACTTTTTTTCCATGATCTGATTAGTGGATTCATGTTCCATGCAGTTATGTTTGATCTATGTTGGTGTCAATTTTCATTCTATCTCTGAAGTGTCGAATAATGGTGGAAAATAAGGTCAAAGGAGGTCCACATTGAACAATAGGTGCAAGCCAAGGAAGGGGGGAATGTTGAGCTCGAAATCATTATTACCCATAGCCTTGGTGATGATGTAAGGTCCATAATGGACTGGAAAAAGCTTCTAATGAGGCCCTCTAAGGAGTTATTTCTGCAAGTGCAACCAAACTTTGTCTCCCACCTAGAACTAGTTTGGTACCTGATGTTGATCATGGAGTTTCTTGTACTTGGCATTGGAATTCTGTAAAATATCCTAAACCTATTGGTGAATGTGTTAGATCCTATCAATGAACCAATTGGATTTGTTAGCTCTAGTTGGAGCATGCAATGATTCTTCCTAGGTGGTCGCAAGGGGTAATGAAACATCCATGAGACCCAATGGTTGAAATCCCAACCCCATCTGAAATAGGATGTGGTTGGTTGATCTATGCATGTCTCTATTGTAGCTATGTTGAACATATGGAAGACTCTGATCCAAGGTGTAGGGTTTCTTGGAATTGTACATGCACAGGATGTGCCGATCATCCAGTGGATGACCTTGGTTTGGCCATCTATCTAGGGGTGGAAGGTGGTGGACTTAGTGAGCTTGGTGTCCAGTAGTGACAAGAGGTTAGAAACAAATGTCACGGGGAACCTGATATCCCGATATGAGATAATGATTTGCAGGATCCCAAGGTGTACCCATACTCATTCAAAGAAGATCTTGGCAGTAGCCTTCATTGTGATGCTCTTATTGTAGGCAACCATAATAGCCATCTTGGAAAAGCGATCAACAACCACAAAAAAATAGTCATTTCCCCTCTTGGTGGATGGAAGGACCGACATGTAGTTCATTGATATGGATTCCTAGGGCCTATTAGGAGTAGGCAGAGGAGTGTACATGCCTTGTTTTTTAGTGGTCAGTTTGGAAATAGAGCAGGCAATGCAGGACCGAATATACTTGTTGAAATATTTTCTGAGTTTAGTCTAATAGAAATTTCACTGCAACACTATTGTTGTATTTTCCACGTCGAAGTGTCCTACCACCCAACTGTAGTGGGATTCCCAAATCAGCTTCGCTCACTCACTTGATGGAATGCATAGATGGCCCAGATGGCACAACAACTAGTCCTATAGATGGAAATTAGTGACAGTTGTTTTTCCACCCAACATTCGGTAGGTGTTCTTGAAGTCAGGATCTGTCTCATAGAGGTGGGGCCATTTAGAGGTATAGTGGCTGCAATAATATAGCAATGTGTTCGGTGTTGCAACTAGAGTTCAACTAAGGAAATCGATGACTCGGTTGGTACTTCTTTTTGTATACTTGATGTTGAGGTGGAATTGTTGCAAATATGTGGACCACTTATGATGGTGATAATTCTGCAATTTTCCTTATGTATGCATGAACTTCACTGGATTATGATTAGTGTGGATGAATTTCTCCTTCCTGAGAATGTAATTCCTCCACTAGTAGCAGGCTTGTCAGTTCTACAGTCATGAGGGGAAGTGAGGCATTCTTCATTTTGTTACTACCATTTACTCATGTGCATAGTTTCCATTACTTAACAATTACTTAACACTCAATATATGCTATGCGTGAAATTCTCCCACTTAACATTCATTAAATTACTATATACTTCATTGCACAGTATTATAACATCATATATTAATAATACATTCAACATATATTATCATTTCACCATAACATTAAACATCATAAAATGCAAATACAACACATCACCACTGATCCAAATTTAGGAGAGGAACAAAATGAAACAAAAACTTTATAACATTAACACGTAGGCAAATGAAAAATAAAAAATATATAGCAAAACTTGAATTCTATTAAATAAGAAATATGTTGAAAACTGTAAAATGAAGACTATAAACAAGCTTTCTTAAATGGTGGCAACTTATCTCTGAGAAGAGATGTGACAACTACACTGATTCACAAGAAGATGAGTACAATGAGGCTCTAAAGACCATTTTAAAATAAACATGAATTTTTTTAGCACTAAAAGTCACCTCTGGATTGAAGCTGAGGTAAGCCCAATACCCATTAGTTTGTATGTCACAATGAATAAATTAATGGGGGTCGAATGGGCACAAAATCAAGAGAAAAAATGCTTTAACTTAGAAATTTGGACTAGGTAATGCATGAGCAAGTGAGGTCTTGATCTAAATTTAGTTAGTAGTTTGTAGTAAAGGGTGATTAGGGGGAATAACTGGTGAGGATATGGGGAGGTATGTTGTGGACATCTGGTCTTCCAACAACCTAAGGATGAAAATCCCCAAGAAAAAGATCCTCTTGGACTTGGAACTTCAGGAAACTGAAAAATGCTATGACAACACTGCAATCAAACCTCAATTGCAATACAGTCACAACAATCCATGTGAATCATTCAATCATGAACATTCAATATCAGATGTAAAACATTGGATAAAGAAACTGACTTTCATTTAAACAAGAAGTCTCAAATCAGATTATATAACTGAGAACCATAGCTTCACTAATACTTTACAAAAAGGGAGCCTAGATCAACCATCGACCTTAAAAAAATATGAGAAAGACTCCTATATGCCCAGAGAAAAACAAAAAAAGAATGCTCGAGTATTTTCATTACGTTTCCATGCTTCCTGAAAGACCTTGCATACAGTCTCATATCACAAGTGAGCTCTGTTAGAAGCAATTGTTCTTTAGGAAGGTTCGGCAGATGAGATGACTTGCTGAAAGTTCTTTATCAAGCTTTCAATTTATGGTGGAAATGATGTTAAACCACCACCACCCACTTTAATAATTGCTTCATCGGGACCAGGAAGGCCTAAGTCAACTCTGCACATGTAGGACGTGGCAGTCTCTGCATTCTTCCATTTGGATCTGCGTCGGAAGTTCACATGAAGGCTAGTAGGAAGATGTGGATGAGGATCTGGCGAGGCGATGGGCACAATCAACAAGGAATGATGGACAAGAGATGGCCATGTGGATAGACGTGAGTGTAAGGTGAGAAAATGTC
>SNQJ01S0043741.1:32257-71288 GCA_010110895.2 Picea sitchensis
GGGTCTAAGTTAATGAGAAAGTTCCACAACATTTGGGGGCGCACACTCAAAAACCACCAACTCGGACCCCCCCACATCCCATTAAAGGTAGAATGTCAGGGGGGGGTCTGATATGGATCCTGCACCGAAGATCTGAGCATGCAGATTTTGGCTACCCAAAATTGCACGCATTTTATCACATCACACCAAAAGGTCACATCGCTCATCCAACTTAGGATAGAAGCCATTTTGTGGGTTATTTCCCACTTTATTTCATTTCTTCACCCCAAATCCAACTCCTAGGAACAAAACACCCCGATCAATTTAATGGGATAACATTAGGCTCCATGGAGGATAGAGACCTCTCTGCGAGGCTCTAAGAACTCTTCTGAAGCTTTAGTGCCTTATTATTGGGTTATGGAGTCACTTATAAAAACAAAAAAAATAGGAAAAACAATATTTACAAAGACATGGGAGCCACTCATGGCTCAAGTAAAGAACTTCTTTAGAAAATGACCATTTACAGAGCCACCAAAAACTTCATTTCCCTCCAAATTATGCAATTTGTAAGTGTCATTTCGACATATCTCAAACATTTTGAAGGGCCCAATCCATAGGGATTCAAATTTGTTGTGATTTCCTTTGTCCTTATTGGGTGCATCACATTTAAGTACTAGATCTTCCAGCTAGAAATCCTCCTTTCTGACTTTCCTGTCGAAAGCCCGCTTGATCCTCTATTGATGTTCATGTGTTCTGTCTACAAGTTGTTCCCTCGCCTATTGTGATTCGACCAGTTGCAGAATCCTTTTGATCATGTCATTAGGCTCACCTTGGTAGTCTTGAAAGAATTTTTCCACAGGCAAGGCAAGCTGAGACGGGAGGATTGCTTCAGTCCCATACACAAGCTGAAAAGGAGAGAAGCCCAGAGACCACTTTCTTGTCACTCTGTCAGTCCACAGAGAAAGTTTGAGCTTTGAGTCCCATGCTTTCTAGTTATCCTCTAGTAGTATTTTAATAATTTTAATGATTCTTTTGTTAGAATACTTTTCCATTTCATTTCCCTAGGGGTAGTATGGTGTAGAATGAATCAATTTGATTCTAAACTAATCAAAGAACTGGATCAATGGTTCATCCTTGAAATAGGCAACATCATTAGTGACAATTCTACTTGGACAACCAAATCTTACTATAATGTCCTCCAAAAAACCAATGATCACCTTATGAGAAGCACTCCTTGTGGGGATAACTTCTATCCACTTGGTAAAATAATATGTGGCAGTCAGGATCCATTTGTGATGACCGCTTCATGCAGGATGAATTTCCCCAATGAAGTCTAGGCCCAATTGTTGGAATGGCCCTGAAGCAACCACATGCTTCAATGGAAGGGACTTTAGTTGTTGCTTCCCTAAGAATTTTTGACACTTGATATAGTCTTTGACTTTTTCACAGATGTCATTGAATAGAGTAGACCAGAAATATCCATCCCTAATAATTTTGTAGACAATTTTCCTCCAGAAGTGGTGTCCTCCACACAGGCTGTCATGAAAATCAGATATGATCTTTGCACTTCCTGTGGGTCTAAACATCTTAAGATCACTCCCAGGGGATCTTTCCAATATAGGACTTGATCAATGAGGCAATATTTAATTGCTTTGAGCTTTAAATATTTGGATCTACTCTTTTCCATGGCATCAGGTGGTTGGAACTTCTACAAGAAATATATAACCTCCTTATACTAAGGACATCCTACTAATTGGGGGTCCGCTTGAGAACTTGTTTCAGACAACTCAGACTGTTGACTTTCTGAGAAAGTGTTGATGAAATTTACCCTCAAAGATTTGAAATTATCCTCAGCCAGCAACTTGGCTAAACCTTGAACTTTGATCAATTTGGTGGGCTTGATCTCCAGATCAAATTCAAGGAATTTTGCAATCCATCTGCTCCTTCTTCCATCTATGTCTGGTTGGATGAGAATTTCGTTCAAAGAGGCTAAAAGAACATATGCGATAATTTTTTAGTGCAACACATAGAATCTGAAGGATTTGAGAGATTTAACCAAATCATAGGCATGCTTCTCCTTGATTTCATATTTCACTTCAACATTTCTCAGCGCCCGAATGAAAAAGGAAATGGGTTTCTCCAACCCTTCAATACTCTTCTACAATAAAACAATTGCTACTGTGTCAAATGAAGAAAATAAAAAAATGAGGAAATCCTTTGAGTAATCAGGGATGATAAGAACAAGTGCTTCATTCAAGGCTTTATTTATCTGATCAAAGGAATTTCGAGACTCAGCAGCCCACTTAACTTCATTCTCTTTCCTCAACATGGTTGTTATAAGTTTTACCATTTCAGCAAAGTTGGAAACAAACCTCCTCGGAAAATTAATTTTCCCCAAGAAAGACTCGACTTCTTTCCTAGATATTGGGAGTGACAAGGTTTGGATTTCTTCTACCCTGCTAGGATCAACCTTGACTCCATCAATCGATACTATGTGCCCCAGTAATTTTCCCTCTTTCATAGAAAACAATGATTTCTTAGGATTTAAGGAGAGGACAAATTTCCTGCATTTCAAGAAAACCCTTTTCAGATGATCACAATGTTTTATATTAGATCCATAGAAAATTGTAATGTCATCTAGATAGATGACCACAAACTTGTCCCTCTCTCCAATGAAGTCTATATCCATGGCTCGTTGAAAGGTCGCTTCTACGTTCATCAATCCAAAGGGAATCTTAGCGTACATGAATGTACCCCAAGGAGTGGTGAATGTTGTCTTCTCTCTTTCTTTAGGTAAGACAAAAATATGGTTGTAGCCATAGAAGCCATCAACCATGGACATCCTTGAAACACCAGTCACCCTCTATAATGTGTTCCATCTTTGGCAAGGGGTAATTTTCCTTTTTTGAGATTATGTTCAGGTTTATGAAATCGACGCAAAGTCTGATTTCTCCACTCTTCTTTCTCACTGGGACCAAGATGGCCACCCACTCTGAATACCTCAAAGACACGATGATATGGGCATCCATCATCTTCTTCCCTTCCTTCTCCATGATAGGAAACAACATAGGATTTATCTGTCTCAATTTCTACCTGAATGGCTTGGCCTCTTCCTTCAATGGGATCTTATGCTCAATGATGCTTGTGTCATATGTTTTGAGATCTTCATATGTCCATGCAAACACATCAGCAAGCTGCTTTAAAATTTCATTGTATTCAGCCCTCTGCTCCCTCGAGAGACTGCTTGATAACTTGACAAACTTAGGATCTTTCTCTGTACCAATGTTTTATTTAGATGTATAAACATCATCAATTGTCCTCTTATCTTTCACTGCCACATTATTACTATCAAATATCCTTTCCAAAGGAACTAGTCCCTTTGGAATGTGATTGCTAGGCAACTGCACAATGTGATGATTAGGAATTTTCTTTAAAAATATATCAGCATGTGGATTAATTTCATAATCATGATCTAGATCTATGTGTAAAGAAGAAAATTCATCAACGGTCTCAAGGAACCTTTTGATCTCAAGATCATCTTCAAACACTTTCCAATGCTTGACATTGTCAGGTATAGAGGGTCTATATTTTACCTCTACATCATACCTAAGTTTAGGTGGCAGAGGGACTCTGAAGTTGCTTGTTGAAACAACCAAAGAATCGACCACTATATTCTCTTTTCTCAGGATGAAAGAAATGTTGAAAGCTAAGAAGAAACTATTGATTAAATCCCACACTTCATTTCTATAATATCTGAGTCTAGGATGCTTGGCTTGGTAAATATTTTTGACCTGATTGACAACTAACTTAGCATCCCCAAACATAGATATTTATTTAATCCCCGTGTCTTTTTCATTTCTCAAACCCAATATAAGAGCTTCATACTTTGCCACATTATTGGTAGTTTCAAATTCTAATTTGTAGGAAAGGGATGTGGTCTCTTGAGTTGGTGAAACCAAGGCCACTCCAACACCAACACCCTCCCTGGAAGAGGCTCCATCAAAGAACATCTTCCAAACAGGGGTGGTGAGAGGAGGATCTTCATGAAAAGTAGTAAACTGCTTTTTTATTTTAAGGGGATGCTCGGGAGCATCAGTGAGCTATAAAAACATAGACCCCAAATCATTGTCAAGTGCAAAGATAAGGTGATTGGTGGGGTTTTCTTCATCACTAATAATGTAGGCCAGTTGGGCTTCCCTGTAAAGTCTTCTATGCTCCCCCTCAAACACAGGGATAGTGGCATATGTGAGGTCCATATGCAAGGTTCCCCCATGTCTTTTTATCAAATATCATGACAAAATAATGCCAAACTTGGGGGTAATATCAGCCACTACAATGTCCATAACCACACTTTTCATGGGCAATTGAAACAATGTCACAATTGGATCTTTGATGACACCAAGACATTTCACTTTCCTAGATTCAAAGGAATACAATTCGTGGTATGTGTTTGTGATTTCCAATCCCAGTTCTTCCATGAAAACTTTGTGCATGAGATTGTGGGACGCCCCTGAATCCATCAAACAATTGTGCAACACCTTATCATGTATATTCAGTTATGTATAGAAGGGAGGGGATGAATCATCTCTATCCTCTATGATAGGACCTAAGATAACTCTTGGCTTTTCATATTGCAAATTGATTGAGTCTATGGGATGATTTATGGGTTCAAGCAACAATAACTTAGAGAGGGTCCTTTTGAAATCTTCATGCTTGACTAGCTCTGAGAAAGGTACAGGGATCCTAATTTTATGAATTTCATGCTCAAAATTAAAGGGGGATGTAGGCTTTAGGATTTCTTTCACTTCTAGGACAGGAGTTATGGCCACTAGAGAGGGGGTTTGAACTTTCTTACCTTTTCTTCCATCTGCTACATCTTCAGCAAGCTTCTCTGCTCTGATAGGCTGCTCAGGAAAATCAAACTTTCCTTCTTTCTTCTTGGACCTGAGGTTATATATGTTGGGCATGTCATTGGCCTTGTCCCCTTTGCTTAGTTCATTCAGTTGACTGTCCATGAGAGATTCCTCATATGAATACTAAGTTAAGTGAGGAAAAGAGGAGGTGTACCCAAGATAATGGATTTCCGGATCAAGGTCTTCATCCCCTCCTTCTTCATCATCAACAAGATTATTTTGGAGAGGGGTCTGGATTTTCTGATCATCTCTATCTTTGTTTATCTGATCTCTTTGGATAATATGAGGATTATTGTTAGGCCTCCTATAGTTACCTCTTTTATTATCATTTTGGGGATTTTTGTAGTTCTTCTTTCCTTCTAATTCAATCATTTCCATTCTAGCAGAAAGTGATTTTAGTAGCTTGGTCATTTCATCCATTTGAGGAGGGGTAGCAGAGGAACTAGAAGTCATAGTTTAATACCTACCTTTTCCCCTGTCTCTATCCGTTTTACCCCTAATTTTGTTAGCTGGCAATATATTAGATTCTACTTCAAGTGTTGCATCTTACATATAAGCCAAAGAGGTGGCTCTTTTTTCTCTCAATAGTAGGCAAAATTCAGGGTTGAAATCATTAGCATAAGCCATTTTGGCAGAGGTTTATGTAGGTTTAACTTCGGCTGGAATATTTTTATATATTTTATTAAATCTCTTCGAGAAGTCTGAAACAGATTCCCCTTCATCTCTCTTAAGTGCCCCAAATTCTGTAATATAATAAAGGAGATATTTTTTATTCCCCTAGTGTCTTAAGAATGCATCATCCAGAGCAGCAATCCCATCAATATATCTGGGAGACAAGTCCTTAAACCACTCCCTGACATCACCATCGAGGATCTATACAAAAAATATCATCCACACATATTCATTATCGATGGCTTGAATCTCTGCGAATCTATAAAAGGATGAAAGGTGCTTGTCTGCAGTCACATATCCCTCCACTATGAACTGGGGCATGTACTTAAGGTATTATGTGTTTGGGAGCGCATTCATAGGCTGAGGTAAGACCAGAGGGGCGTATCTAGTAGCCAATATCTCAGCCATTATGTTCCTAGGAGGATTAGTACCTGCCATTTGGACATGATCTTAAGGAGAAACAGGAGGGATGGAGTCAGGACAGATGAGGAAGGAACTGAATTTTTGGGAGAAGAAGAAAACAACTGAGTTTTTAGGACCAAGGTTGTAGATATGGGAGGAACAGAAGTTTCTCCTGCAAAAACTCTAGCAATGGAAGGGATAGTAAAACCTAGAGTGGGAAAATATCCGAAGGTCCTGGGTCTGAGCCAGGGTACAACCTTGGGAGAGACAGGAGTGTGAAAACTTTCCCCTTCCAAACCAAGGCTAGGAGAGGAGAAAAAGGTAGGAAAAATCCCAATGTTTAATGCTATAGAAACTCCAACAAAAGATATGATAGGAGTACGAGAATAAGCGAATGGAGTTTCAGAGGGAGGATGATGAAAATTACAAGAATCACCTGGTTCAGCGGTTGAAGTTCCTTCTTAAGGGGGCCTCTCTCTTCTAATAATTTTCTCTGGTTTAGCTTCAAGCATAGCTAGAGGCATTTGTGGATGAGACCACATGTGTCTTCCTTTTAGAGCCATCTAAAGCTGTGAATTCGGTCCAGTGGATTCGTCACAATGAAGTCGACAAGTGCAGCTTGCAATCTTAATGGATTTGATATCTGATGCACCTTCGGAATCAATAGCTCAATGTCATTCTATCCCAATGAAAATATTCAATTCATCCCCGAAAATGGCACTAGAAATGTTAGCACTACAAGTCACCTTTGGATTGCAACAGAGGTAAGCCTAGTACCCATCAGTTTGTATGTCACAATGAATAAATTAAAGGGAGTCGAATGGGCATAGACTCAAGAGAAATAACACTTTAACTCAGAAATCCAGACCAGGTAATGCATGAGAAAGTGAGGTCCTGATCTAACTTCAGTGAGTAGGTTGTAGTAAAGGATGAGTAGGGGGAAGAATTTTTGAAGATATGGGGAGGACTTTTGTGGACATCCGGTCTTCCAGCAGCCTAAGGAGGAAAAACTCTAGAAACAAGATCCTCTTGGCCTCGGAACTTCAGGAAATTGAAAAACTTTATGACAACACAACAATCAATCCTCCATTGCAACACAATCACAACAATCCATGTGAATCCTTCAATCGTGAACATTCAATATCAAATGTAAAAGAGTGGATAAAGAAATTGAATTTCATTTAAACAAGAAGTCTCAAATCAGATTACATAATAGGGAACCAGAACTTCATTAATACTTTACAAAATAGGATCCTAGCTCAACCATTGACCTTAACAAAATATGAGAAATACTCCTATATACCCAGAGAAAAACAACAGAAGCATGCTCGAGTCTTCGCATTGAAGGAATTATGTTTGCATGCTTCTTGACAGACTATGCATGCAGTCTCATGTCACAAGTGAGATCTATTAGACATAATCGTGCTTCAGGAAGGTTCTCCAGATGAGCTAACTTGATGAAAGTCCTTTCTCAGGCTTTCCATTTATGGTGGAAATGATGTTCAACCACCACCACCCTATTTAATAACTACTTCATCAGGATCGAGAAGGCCTAAGTCAAATCTACACCTGTAGGACGTGGTAACCTCTTCATTCTACCATCTGGATCTGCTTCGAAAGTTCACAGGAAGGCTAGTAGGCAGACGTGGATGAGGAACTAGTGAGGCGATGGGCACGATCAACATGGAATGATGGACGAGAAATAGTCATGTGGACAGATGCAAGAACTGAGGTGAAAAGGTGTCAGGGTGATGTGGCACGAGAGATGATGCAGTGGTGGAAGGATGAGAGTTGTCGGGGGTGAGAAACACGACCACATGATGGAAGTGACATGGGAGACACATGTCGAGAAATGAGAGGGATAAGGGAAAAAGGGGGATGGTGATAGATCAGAAAGGTGACAAGTTGGGTGGGGAAAAAGTGTCAACAGTTAGGAAAGTGGGCTAGCTCGGAGGGGGGGGGGAGTGGTAAGCAGTTTAGAGTGGGGGGATCTGAGTTAGCGAGAATGCGCCACGATAGTGGGGTCCCCATGCTAAAAAACAATCAACTCAGACCCACCCCCCCCGTTAAAGGTAGAACGTCGAGGGGGAGTTTGATATGGATCTTGTGCCAAATATTTGAGCGTGTAGATCTCATTCGCCCAAAATTGCACATGTTTTATCACATCGTGCCAAAAGGTCACATCGCTCATCTGACTTAGGACAGAAGACATTTTGTGGGTTATTGCCCACTTTCTTTCATTTTTTCTCCCCAAAGCCAACTCCTAAAAAAAAAATCCCCAAAGCCAACTCCTAAAAAAAAAACACCCCGATCAATTTAATGTGATAACAAATTCAAAAACCATATACATTCAAAACCTAACCCTAGGATACAAGGTAGTGCCAAAATTATGTAATTCCGCTAAAAGTAAATTCATGTGGGCCCCGTTGGGGTAAGTTAGTACATCAACATCCTGGGGTCATAACTTTTGCATACAATCTCCATTTAGGGTGCACGATAGCTCGTTTGAAAGGTATTTATGAGGGGATTCATTTAGGGAACTCAATAAAAGTCTTTGGATATTATTTATTTTCCCTATAGATAAAAGGTGTTGTTTAGTCCCTCAAAATTGCCCCGGAAGTTTAGGAACCGAACAACTGCTAAAATTAGTAAGTTGCCAAAATACTATTTTGATTCAGTTGGAAAAGGTGGGTGGTCACCGAGATCCTCCTTGATCAATCCTCCCCCATTAGGAGGAAATGGTCTCCATTTCATTGAGTTCTCCCATCATATGAGGAAATTTCTGCTCAATTTGGCTCTAGGTGAGCCACTTGCCTTGGTGTAGGAGCTGCCCTACTTTGACAACCCGATAAAGTTGGATCCTCTGTAGGCGAGTTCCCTTAACCTGTATGTCCATGATCTGATTAGTCTATGTTTTTTCCAATGTAGTCAGGTTTTATATCTATTGGTTTCAATGGTTATGTTATCTCTGAGGTGTCCAATAATGGTGGAAAATAAGGCTGAAGGAGGTCCACATTGAATAATGGGTGCAAGCCAAGGAAGGGGGGAATGTTGAGATCGAAAGCATTGTTACCCACATCCTTGGTGATGATGTAAGGTCCATAATGTAGTGGAAGAATCTTCCAATGAGGCCTTGTAAAGCATTATTTCTGCAAGTTCAACCAAACTTTGTCTCCCACCTAAAACTGGTGTGGAACCCAGTGTCGATCATGGAGTTTCTTGTACTTAGAATTGGACTTCTGTAAAATATCCTGAATCTGTTGGAGGATGTACTGGATCCGCTCAATGAAATAGGTGGATTTTTCAGATCCATTTGGAGCATGTGACGAGTCTTCATGGCTGGTTGGAAGGGGTAGTGCAACATCCATGGGACCCAATGGTTGAAATCCCAACCCCACCTGAAAGGGGTTGTGGTCGATTGAGCTATGTATGGCTCTGTTGTAGTTGTTATAAACATAGGGAAGACTCCCATCATAGGTGCAGGGGTGATTGGAATTGTACATGCATAGGATGTGCATGATCATTCGGTGACAACCTTAGTTTGGCCATCTCTTTGGGGGTGGAAAGCAGTGGACTTGGTGTGCTTGGTGTCCAGCAATGACCAGAGGCTCTACTATAATGTATTGAGGAGCCAACTATCCCAATATGAGATAATGGTTTGTGGGATCCCAAAGTGTACCTACACATTCAAAGAAGAGCTAGGTAGTGGCAATCGTTGTGATGCTCTTCTTGCAGGAAGCCATAATCGCTATCTTGGAAAAGAAATCAAAAACCACAAAAATACAGTCATTTCTCCACTTAGTGGATGGAAGGTCTGACATGTAGTCCATTGAGATGGATTCCCAGGGCCTATCAGGATTAGGAAGAGAAGTGTACATTCATTGTTTCTTAGTGGTCAATTTGGAAATAATGCAGGCAGTGCAGGACCATATATACTTGTTGAAATATTGTCGTAGTTTTGGTCAGTAGAAATGTCGTTGCGGCACTACCACTGTCTTTTCCACACCGAATTGTCCTGCCACCCGATTGTAGTGGTATTCCCAAATCATCTTCACTCTCCTGCTTGATGGAACACAAAGATCACCCAAATGCACAACATCTCATCCTGAAGATGGAAATTAGTGACAGTTGTGTTTACGCCCAACATCTGGTAAGTGTTGGAGAAGTTAGGATCTATCTCATGGAGGTGGGGCCATCTGGAGGTATCATGGTCATAAGAATATATCATTGTGGTGAGCTTTGCTATTGGAGGTCATCTAAGGAAATAAAGGAACCAGTTGGTACTTCATGTTTTATACTTGATGTTGAGGTGGAATTCATAAAATATGTGGACCACTTATGATGGTGGTCATTCTGCAATTTTCCTTGTGTCTACATGAACTATAGTGTCTTATGATCAGTGTGGATGATGGTATCCTTCCCGAGAATGTAATTCCTCCACTGGCGACAAGATTTCACAATGGAGTACATTTCTTTGTCGTAAGTAGGGTACTTATGGACAACATATCATAGATTCTCACTATGATATCCCATAGTGTGGCCATGCTAAGTGATGATTGTTCCTAGAGCATAGTCTGAAGCATCAATCTCGATCTCAAATGGATGTTGTAGGTCAGGTAACAAAAGAATTGGGGTTGTGTAATATCCCCAAGGATGATCCATGTTGTAATTATGAATTGTAAACATGTTTTGTAGGATGGTGAGCTGAGTGTTGATAAGTTAGTGGGATTCTATGTTTATTGGGCTAGAGAGCCTAAGTGTTAAAGGTCAAGACCCTATTTTTGTATATGTAATTATGAAAAACATTAATAAAAATATAAACATTGTTGCATGCAGACTGACCATGAAGAAAGAGTGATGGGGGACTAAGATTTCATAGAGTGGGTAAGGGAAATGGGGCTAAAAGGTTGGAAAGAGAGGCTAAGTGTTGGTCCTAGGGGATAAGATAGGAGGCTTACCTCTAGAGGGGATAATAATTTATTATTATTTCCTAAAAAGGATAAGGTGGACAATTGTTGAGTGTTGTCCTAAGTTCTTGGAAAGGAACGTATGCAAAATGGAGTGCATGCAGCACCAGGAAGACAGAAGTCGAACTAGGAACATGTAGTTAAAGCTATGAAAGTCAACCATGGAGGGGGTTCACTCCTCATTCTTTAATCCTTTGTTTCTGATCTCTGCATACCCTCACGCAGCTCTAAAACCAGAAAACCAAGATGTCTTCCTGAGAAGCTGAGACATCCTCCGTCTAAACTCATGTTGAGTCTGCGCTGGACCTCTGCGTAGCTAGGCACCTCTGAAAGCCAGTGGAAAAATTGAGGACTGAGCCACATATCCTGTGTGTCCTATGAACCTTCTTATCCTCCCTTTCAGAGACAATTTCTTACCTTAACCATTCTGGGGTTGTCACCTTCTGTTTTCCTGAGTGGTATTGACCAGTTGTTGTTGTTGTTATCCTTACCTTGTAAGATTTGAGTTGAAGATGCGTGAGGAACCAAGTTGTCAAACCCATTGTAGAAGAGGCAGGTTTTCAGGTCTATGAGTAGCTCTCTCCAGGTGGGAGGGTTCTCTGGGAAGTGGTTTTCTCCCAGAGAGAGTCCAACACCATCTACGGAGCTCTGAGATTTCCTAATCTGGCCTGTTGTCGATAGGCAGAGAGGGAGGTGAAGCACCGATGGAATTTTCTTGTGAAGGTGTATAATATTGATTGTAATAGGCATGTGGGGAATGAGAGTCTGTGAGTAGTAGGTGTAAGAAGGCTCTTGGAGAGAATCCTTCCGGTTGCTCTGTGTAGTTTTTCTGTAACCTCAGTCTAGTCTAGGTTTCCCTTGCCCTGGGTGGAGCTTCGTCCTAGCTCAGGGGTGACCCACTGTTGAGCGTGATGAGAAGTGTGGTCTAAGGCTAGGAGGTTCATGGAAGGTCTACATGTTGTTGGTGGAATTACTCCAGTTTTAAATAACGTATTAATTTTGTACTTAATTTATATGTGATGCATGTCTATGTCTTTGAAATGATATCATGTATTCTGTTGCAAGTATGAAGTATGGTTGTTTTCCATTAATTATGTATGTTAGCAACAATTTTTGGGTTACTTTGTATTTTATGGTTAAATTTCATTAAATAGGCATGTTATATATATATATATATATATATATATATGTATGTATGTGAATTTTTCACATGGTAGCATTGCCTAGCCTGGTGATGGATCGGGACATTACAAATTTGTATCAGAGAAAGTTGAAAAGGTTGTGTAGGTAGCGTAGTCGGCCTAGTGATGGATGGGGATGTTACAATATGGTATCAAATCATGGTTACAACACTGAGCCCGGATGGGCTGGATAAGTGGTCATTGGACTCGAGGTTTCAGGTGGAAATCAGGTCTGGAGGGACTAATTTTGGACCTCAGAACCTTCCTAAGTGCCAAGAAGTTACCTTGGTCATGTTACGAAGCTTAGGAGGAGTAGAGGTATTGTAAAACCATGCCATAAATGGTATTGGGCCACATAGTAATGTGGGTCGTAGGATCTCTTCAGAAGGAAGGGAAACCCTTTTACGACCGTCAGATCTGGAGAATGTGCAGGAGGGTTATCCTGGAGGCCTTTCGGAGTTCGAAAATCGAGAGAAGTGGGGTGCGTTGATGCATAAACTTATGAAACCAAAAACTATGAAGTCTCGAGGGATATATACACTGAAGATATAAGGGGATAGCTTGACCATTAGATCTTAAGAAGTCGCGCAGGGGTTAGTCACGAGAATCCTTCAGAAATCGCGAAATCGGAAGATTGGAAGTGAAGAGAGGTGAACACTTCCAAAGAAAGGAATCGTGAAGTGAATCTCGACCATTGGATGTGGGAGAGATAAAGACTGTCAATTCTTAAGGGAGAGTTTGGAACTACGGTAATCGGGAGAAGGGGAAAGTGTTCATGCATAAAATTCTATAACTCAAAGTTTCAAAGTGAAAGGATACACATGGTGGGGTCATATGACGTCTCCTGGGGTGATGTGGACCTTCCTAAGTGTACCATGCGTCATCACCTTAGTTGGTGAAAAATGTACTATGTTGACCCGGAGGATAAAAAATCTGAAAGTTTGGAAGTCACGAGATAGGAAGGAAGCAATCATGAAAGCTTCTAGAACCCAAAGTTCTGAAGCTCTGAAGTCCCGAAGCTTCCATGACAGAAGTTCCACAATGAGTGTCAGTCATTGGATGATGGGTAGACATGGATCGTTGATCCACCCTACTTCATGAGTTTGTTAATTTGGAACTCTGAGAGTCTGTTGCGATGTATTATTAAGACTTCGGAACCCGAAGTCTTGATTAAGAACCTATTGATTTATTGCTTGGTCACAGCTTGTGGTTGTAGGGATTGGCACTAAGAGAAAAGGGATGAGGCCTGAAATTGTTATAGAACTAAGCATAGCTCGAAAAATTCATGAAATTTGAATGTTTCTTAAAACAGATTCGGCTTATGAATTTTGTGGGATTTGTTAAGGAATGATGGCTTGACAAATTCTGGTTGATTGCACGTTGTGTTTGCAGAGTTCAGTGAGTGACAAAACCGAATAGATTTTCCACTGAGTGCAAAGAAATGGAAGAGGCACAGAATGCTTCAAGTTTAGAGGATGAAGAAAAAGGAATGGATGTCCATCTGGGAATTCAAGGATCAAACTCCAACGAACATGGAGAAGAGATATATAAGGATGTAAACATGATGAAAATCATTGAAAGATTGTAGAAGTATGCCCAAACTCACTGAGAATATAAATGAAAGCTTATGAAAGCTAAGGACAAACAGGGAGAATTCAACTTAAAGTTGATGAATATTTTTGAGAGAATAGAAAAGAATTTGGATAGGGAGACTAACTCAAGCAAATCAGGGAATTGCAAGACCCCTAATAGGAAAAGAGGATCAAGAAGCATTAGCAGGCATCATCGCCACTCCCCAAAACATTCCAATAAGGAGGCACACAATAGTTCAAGCTCATCTCCTACCAAAAAGCACAAGAGATATGGAGTGGATGAATTGAAGGGAGAAATGAACAAGATTAAGCCTCCTACATTTGATGGAGAACATAAGAAGGAGGAAGATGTTGAAACATGGTTGCTTGGCATGAGAAAATATTTCCAACTACAGAATTATTCCTCTCATGTAGAAGGAAGAATTGCAATGTATCAACTAAGAGGAAAGAAATCCATGTGGTGGGATCAACTTGTGGAGGTGCAACACATTAGAGAGAAAGATGTCACTTGGAAAGAATTCAAGAGATATTTTGAGAAGAAATACTTGACTAAAAGATATTATGACCAAAAGATGAAAGAGTTCTTTGAACTCAAGCTGGGCAGCATGACCATTGATGAATACAAACGAAGGTTTTTGGAGTTGTTGAAATATGTTCCGTTCATAAAAAATGAGACTGTCGGAATTCAAAGGTATCTGAGTGGATTTCCACCTTCCATCGGTGACAAGATCCAGTATGATGATCCTAGGACTATGGAAGAAACTATAAGAATAGAAAAATGATTATATGAACAAGAAAGAGAAAAGCCTACTTTTCGGAAGGCTTGGGATGACCAGAAGAAGTTCAAGAAAGTGTTAAGGAAGAAGGAAAACAAACCTCCCTTTTTAAATAGTCCTCAAGGACAGCCGTCATTTAGAGAGCCAAGAATAGCTGACGTAGGGGGACAAAGGCCAAGGTTGAGTCCCATTCAGTGTTGGGGTTGTGAGGGAAACCACAAGTACATAGATTGTCCCCACAAAAATGGCAAAGTGAGAGATGTCCATAATGTTCAGCAATATGAAACAGTGGGGGACATGGATAGTAGGATACCCAAAAGCTACGCAGACCTGGACAACAAGCATGAAGAATATCATTCAAACATGATTGAAGTGGAAGGTATGATCAACAAGCATCCCTTCACTATTTTAATTGATTCAGGGTATAGCCATATTTATACATATCCTACAGTGGTGGAAATTTTTCAATTGTTAAGAATCAAACATGAAAAGTCTTGGTTAGTGTAGATGGCTACAGAAACAAAGAGGAAAGTTACTGAGTTAGTTAAGTTCTATCCAGTGGACATGAATGGAATGAGCACAAAGGTTGAATTGAATGTTCTGCCTTTATGTTATTATGACTTTCTAATTGGGATGGACTAGTTGGACCAGCACCATGACATCTTGGACTATCATAACAAGGAATTCACTTGCCTAGATGAGGAAGGAAATCGGAAAATAGTCCAAGGAATTCCCATATTTGTTGCTATCAAAGAAATCTTAGCAATGCAACTGAAGAAGTGTTATAGGAAAGGTTGTCAATTATTTGTAGCCCATGTGGAGGAGGCATCTAAGGATGAGGTCTCAAAGATCGAAGATCATGTGGTACTAAAAGAGTTTGAAGATGTATTTCAGGATGTACTAGGACTACCTCTGAAAATAGATATCGACTTCTTTCTAAACTTGATGCCTGGAGAATCTCTAGTGTCGAAAGCCCCTTACAGAATGAGTACGCAAAATCTGAAAGAGATACAATTGCATCTTGAAAAGATTTTGAATAAGGGGTACATATGACCAAGTGTGTCACCTTGGGGTTCCCCAGTCCTGTTCGTGAAGAAGAAGGACGAAACACTAAGATTGTGTATCAATTTCAAACAATTGAACAAAGTAACTGTAAAGAAAAAATATCCACTGTCGAGGATTGATGACCTCTTCGATCAGTTGAAGGATGCAAAGATATTTTCAAAGATAGGCCTTAGGTCAGGATATCACCAGTTAAGGATAAAGGATGAAGACATCAACAAGACCTCCTTTAGAACAAGGTATGGTTATTACGAGTTCAGAGTGGTGTTGTTTGGGTTTTCGAACGCACCCGTTGTTTTTATGTGCCTGATGAATGGTGTATTTAGGGATTATCTGGACAAGTTTGTCATAGTCTTCCTGGATGAAATTATGGTGTATTCCAAGTCAAAGGAAGAGAATGAGAATCATCTGAGGATGGTGTTGTAGGTGTTAAGAGAGAACCAACTGTATGCCAAGTTTAGCAAGTGCTCATTTTATCAAGTGTTGAACCATTACTTGGGGCATATTATTTCGAAGGATGGGATAGTTGTAGATCCTCATAAGATTGAGGCCATCAGAGAATGGTCATTGCCAAAGAACATGACATAAGTCATATCCTTTATGGGTCTAGCTAGCTATTATAGAAGGTTTATTGTAGGGTTTTCGAGGATAGGTCACCCTATCACTTCCTTGCAGAATAAGGAGAATAAATTTCAGTGGATAGAGGAATGTGAGAGAATATTCCAACAATTGAAGCAGTTGTTAACCAGTTCTCCAATCCTAAGGATCGCAAACCCAAATGAATATTTCATGGTGTGCACCAATGCATGAAAAGAAGGACTGGGAGGATTCCTTAGTTAGAGTGGTTTTGTAATATATTATGAATCCAGGAAGTTGAAAGAGCACGAAAAGAACTACGCAACTCATGATTTGGAGTTGGCGGCCATCGTTCATGCTCTAAATAAATGGAGGCATTACCTCATGGGAAGGAGGTTCAAAATGAGGACAGACCATAATGGTATGAAGTATTTGTTTGATCTGCCAACCTTGAATGCTAGACAGAGTAGGTTGTTGGAGTTTCTCTATGAGTACGATTTTGATATCAAGCATATCAAAGGGAAGGAGAGTAAAGTGGTTGATGCACTCAGGAGGAGAGTACACAAATTACATTCTACAACCATTAGAATGTACCAAACTGATATAAAGGATAGAGTTTTGGAAGCTGCAAGAGTAGACTTGCAGTACATGGAATTGGTAGCGAAGCTACAACAAGGTAATACGCTACAAGGAGTGGAATATTATAATCTTGGAGCTAATGGAACACTCTTGTACAAAAACAAAGTTTTTGTACCTAATGTTTAGGATTTGAAACTTGTGATTCTGAATGAAATGCATAATGTGCCTTATGTTGTGCACCCTGGATATCAGAAGACTGTGGCAGCAGTCAAGAGCCATTACTTTTGGCCAGGTATGAAGAAAGATATTGTTCAATACATTGCCATATGTATGGAGTGTCAGAATATTAAAGTTGAGCACAAACACCCAACAGGATTGCTACAACCTTTACCCATTCTTGAGTGGAAGTGGGAAGTGGTAACATTGAATTTCATCACAGGATTGCCCAGAACAGGCAAGAAACACAATTCCATCATCGTGGTGGTGGACAAGGTTATGAAAGATGCCCATTTTATTCCGTTAAAGACCACTCACAAGGAAGCAAATGTTTCTGACATCTTTATGAGGGAATTTGTAACGTCCCCCAGTCATCATCCCACTGATCGGGCAAACGCTACTGTGTGGAACAAAATCATTCTCATACTTAATTAATAACATGCATTTAATTCATATTAAACACATTTAACTCAAAGTAAGCACAATATTACTGCTAACATAAATAATCCTCGGCATTAACAGTAATTCATATGCACAAAAGAATACATGATACATATAAGCATCACAGGCATGCAAAATATAATATTAAGAATACGTTCATACTTATCTTTGAAATCGTGGTAATTCCACCAACCACATGCAGGCCTTCCATGAACCTCCCAACCTTAGACCACACTACTCATCATGCTCAGTAGTGGGTCAACCTTGAGCTGGGACTAAGCTCCACCCAAGGCAAGGAATCCTAGTCTAGGCTGAGGTTATAGGGAAAACTACACAGAATAACTGGAAGGATTCTTCCCAGGATGCCTTCTTACGCCCAATACTAACATACTCTCATTCCCCACATGCCTATTCCACCCCGGAGTATACACCTTCACAAGCATAGTCCATCGATGCTTCACCTCCCTCTTTGGGCCTCGGCAACAGGTCAGATTAGGAATTCTTAGAGCTCTCAAGTTGGTGCCGGACTCTCTCTGGGAGAAAACCACTTCCCAATAGACTCTCTCACCTGGAGGGAGTTGCTCACAGGCCTGACAACCTGCTTCTTCAACTAAGGGCCTTAAAATGAGGCTCTTCAACCCCTTCCGAATTAATTCCCACATGGTGAGGATAACCACAACAACATCAAGCACTCAGTTGACACCAGGATGACGACCACAATAGAAAATGAGCATAGTCCTGCAAATGGAAATGATCAGACGCTAAAACATAGCACACTTAGGAAATTATCCAGGTGTCGGGTTCTACAGAAGACACAAATCGACTCATGGTTTACCAGTTATAGGATGCGTGACAGGAAATTATGTAGAGGTCGAGGATGGAGGCCAAACGCAAAGACCAAACAAAATTTATGGGAATACACCGGACAATCACAGAGGTCTCATGGTTTCAGTTTTCAGTGTTGTGTGTGATATGCAGATCTCAGACGCAGAGGTCACACATTTTGGACAATGAACGACAAAATGGAGAACGAACCCCCAACTCAGTTGATGCTTCAACTTTTAACCACATGAACCCAGGTCGACACGTGTCTTCTTGGAGCTTCATGCATTGCCTCTCCCAGGACTTAGAAACAAGTTATTCACATAGCTTTTGGAATAATAATAAATTATTATTCCTAAGGAATTAAGCCCCCAAGCTTATCCCCTAGGCTCAACACTTAGCCTCTATTTCCAACCTTTCAGCCCCTTTCCCTTACCCACTCTGTGGAATCTTAGTCCCCCATCACTCATTCATCGTGGTTGGTCTACACGCAGTGGTGTTTATATTTTTATTAATGTTATGCATGATTACATATACAAAGGAAGGCTCCCGACCTTAACACTTAGGCTATCCGGCCTAATAACACATAAGCCCACCAACTTATATAAACTTGGCTCACTAGCCTATAAAACATAATTACAATTCATAATTCAATATTTATACTTCATAGACATGATTTACAATAGGGCTCGGCCTTGGGGACATTACAATCCCCTCCCCTTATTTTTGCACTGTCCTCAGTGCAACTTTACACTGCATCTGCAAGATTTTCAAAATTTTCAAAAAGATGCAGGTACTCTGCTCGCATAACATCTTCATGCTCCCATGTTGCGTCCTCAGGACCGTACCAAGTCCACTGGACCTTTACAACCCCTATAGCTCGATTCCAGAGCTGTTTGTTTTTCCTATCCAATATGCGCACAGGATGCACTTGTAGGACGCCTTTTTGTTCCACCTGAATCACATTCCAATCGATAACATGATTAGCATCTGGTACATATTTCTTAAGCAATGAAACATGAAACACATTATGTATAGTCATAGATGCAGGTAATGTAAGCATATATGCAACTGGCCCAATCCTTTCTAGGATTTCAAATGGCCCACAAAATATGGCTGCCAACTTAGCGCAACTCCCCAGCTTCAGGGAACTCTTGTTAGATTTCACTTTCAAGAAACACCCACTTTGAACTCTCTGTGGGTTCTATTCTTATAAGCATAAATTTTCTGTCTGTCCCGGGCAACTTTCAAATTTTTCTTAATTTTTATCATTTGGTCCTCCATCTCCCTGAGCAACTCTGGCCCAACTACTGCTCTATCAACTAGATTATCCTAGCTCACTGGAGTATTGCACTTTCTTCCATAAAGTGCTTCAAATGGGCTCATCTTCAACGATGCATGATACCCATTGTTGTAGGCTAATTCTACCAAGTGTAGGTAGTCTTCCCATCTTGATGGTTTGTCCATCACATACATTCTCAGTATGTCTTCTATTACTCTATTCACCCTCTCTTTCTATCCATCAGACTTAGGATGATAAGCTGTACTAAAGTTCAAATTCATTCTGAATACTTTGAAGAATCCTTTATAGAAATTCAAGGTGAATTTCAGGTCTCTGTCAGACACAATCATTTTAGGAATTCCATGCAGTCGTGCCACTTCCTTCATGAAAATATCAGCAACATCTGTTGCCTTGTGAGTAGTTTTCAATGGAATAAAATGGGCATATTTTGTAAGCTTGTCCACCACCACCATGATCGAATCATGTAGCTTGGTTGTTCAGGGCAATCCCATAATAAAATCCATCGTTACTACTTCCCACTTCCACTCAGGAATGGGTAAAGGTTGCAACAACCCTGTTGGGTGCCTATGCTTAGCTTTAAATTTCTGGCACTCCATACATCTGGTGATGTATTCAGAGATCTCTCTCTTCATACCCGGCCAAAAGTAATGGCTCTTGACCACTGCTACTATTTTATGATATCCATGGTGCCCTGCATAAGGTACATTATGCATCTCCTACAAAATCATCTGTTTCAAGCAATGGACATTGGGCACCAAAATTTTGTTCTTGTACAACAGTATTCCATTGGTTTCCAATTTATAAATTTCCATCTTCTGTGGCATCTTACCCTGCTGTAGCTTGGCTACCAATTCTCTGTACTGCAGATCTACATTTGCAGCCTCCATAATTTTTCTTTTAATATCAGTGTGATACATGCTAATGGATATAGCATGTAATTCATGCACCCTATTGTTGAGTGCATCAACCACTTTGTTCTCCTTTCCTTTGATATGCTTGATCTCAAATTCATACTCACACAGAAATTCCAGCCCCCTACTTTGTCTAGCATTCAAGGTTGGCTGATTAAACAAATATTTCAGACTGTTATGGTCTGTTCTGAGTTCAAACCTCCTTCCCATGAGGTAATGCCTCCATTTCCTTAGACCGTGAACGACTACTGCCAACTCCAAATTGTGAGTGGCATAATTCATTTCGTGCTCTTTCAGCTTCCTGGACTCATAACAGATTACAAATCCATTCTGACTAAGAACTCCTCCCAACCCTTCTTTACACGCATCTGTGCACACCACGAAATCCACATTTGGATCTGCAATCCTCAAGATTTTAATGTTGGTTAACAACTACTTCAATCATTGGAAACTTTTCTTACACTCTTTAGTCCACTGAAACTTTTCCTCCTTCCTTTGTAAGGAAGTGATAGGGTGAGCTATCTTTGAGAACCCTGCGATAAACCTTTTGTAATAGCCCGCTAGACCCATAAAGGATCTAACTTCCACCACATTCCTTGGCGCTAACCATTCTCTGATGGCCTCAACCTTCTCAGGATCCACGATGATCCCTTCTTCTGAAATAATGTGCCCAAGTAATGGATCTACCGATAAAACGAGCATTTGCTCAACTTGTCATACAACTGGTGTTCTCTCAACACTTGCAGCACCATCCTCAGGTGTTTTTCATGCTCTTCCTGTGACTTGGAATACACCAAAATGTCATCCAGGAAGACGATGACAAACATCTCTAGACAGTCCCTAAATACTCCATTCATCAAGCTCATAAAAACAAGAGGTGCGTTCGACAACCCAAATGGTACCACTGTGAAATTGTAATGGCCATACCTTGTTCTAAAGGCAGTCTTGTTGATGTCTTCATCCTTTATTCTTACCTGGTGATATCCCGATCTGAGAGCTATCTTCAAAAATATTTTCGCACCTTTCAACTGATCGAAAAGATCGTCGATCCTTTGACCGTTACTTTGTTCAAATGTCTGAAATCAATGCTTAGCCTCGATGTCCCATCCTTCTTCTTCACGAAAAGGATCGGGGCACCCCAAGGTGACACACTTGGGTGAATGTACCCCTTCTTTAGAATCCATTCAAGCTACAATTGCAACTCTTTCATCTCTGGCATACTCATTCTATAAGGATCTTTCGACACTGGAGTTGCTCCAGGCATCAAATTTATAGAGAAATCGATATCTCTCTTTGGAGGTAGTCTGGGTACCTCCTGAAATATGTCTTCAAAATCTATTAGTACTGCATGGTCTCCAATATTTGAGACTTCATCTCTAGATGCTTCCTCCACATGGGTTGCAAACAATTGACAGCCTTTCATGTCACACTTTTTCAACTGCATTGTTGAGATTTCTCTAACAACCAAAGATCTGGGAATTCCTTGGACTATTTTTTGATTCCCCTCCTCATCCAGGCATGTAAATTGCTTGTTACGATAGTCCAGGAGGGCATGGTACTGGTCCAACCAGTCCATCCCAATTAAATAGTCATAAGAACCTAAAGGTGAAATATTCAATTCCACCTTCATGCTCAATCCCTTCATATCCATCGGACAAGACTTAACCAACTCAGTGACTTTCCTTTTGGTTCCTATAGCCAACTGCACTAACCAAGAATTTTCATGTTTACTTCTTGATAAATACAAACTTTCCACCAATCTAGGGTCTATATAAATATGGCTAGCCCCTAAATCAATTAAAATAATAAATGGTTGGTTGTTAATCATACCTTCCACTTCAATCATGTGCAACTAAAATCCATCTGGCTTGTTGTCCAAGGCCTCATAAATCCTTGGCATTCTATTGCCCATGTCCTCCATTGTTTCAGCTTGTTGAATATTATGGACAACTCTTTCTTTGCCATTTTTATGGGGACAAACTCTATACTTGTGGTTCTCTTTATAGCCCCAACATTGAATGGGCGTGTGTCTTGGCCTTTGTTCCCCCAATTCATCCATTCTCGTCTCTCTAAACAATGGATGTCCTTGAGGACTATTTCTAAAAAAGGGTGGTTTATTTTCCTTCTGCCTCTGTTCTTTCTTGAACTTTTTCTGGTCATCCCAAGCTTTCCGAAAGGTAGGCTTTTCTCTTTACTGCTCATATAAGCATTTCGCTCTTCTTATTGTTTCTTCCATAGTCTTAGGATCATCATATTGAATCTTGTCACCAATGGGAGGTGGCAGTCCACTCAGATACCTCTGAATCTTGACAGACTCATCTTTGATGAACGAAACATACTTCAGTAATTCCAAAAACTTCCATTCATACTCATGAATAGTCTTGTTGTCCATCTTGAGTTCAAAGAACTCTTTCATCTTTCTGTCATAATATCTTTTAGTTAAGTATTTCCTCTTGAAATACCTCTTGAATTCTTGCCATGTGATGTCCCTTTCCCTGATGTGTTGCACCTGCGCAAGTTAATACCTCCACATGGATGCCTTTCCCTTCAGTTGATACATGGAAATACTTCCCTCTGCATGAGAGGAATAATTTTGTAGTTGATAGTATTTCCTCATACCCATCAACCAAGTTTCGAAATCTTCCTCCTTCTTATGTTCTCCATCAAAGGTTGGAGGCTTGATCTTGTTAATTTCCCCTTTCAATTCATCCATCCCAGATCTTCTGTGCTTTCTGGTAGGAGTTGGTCTTGAACTATTGTGTTCTTCCCTACTTGAATGCTTTGGGGAGAGACGACGATGTCTGCTGACACTCCTTGATCTTCTTTTCCTATCAAGGATCCTGCGACTCTCTGTCTTGCTTGAGTCACTCTCCTTTTTCAATTTCTTTTCTATTCTTTCCAGACTCTTCAACATCCTTAAGTTGAATTGACCCTGCCTATCCCTGACTTTCATGAGCTTTCAGAAATCATCTCGGTGAGCCTGGGAATCATTCTGCAATCTTTCAATGATTTTCATCACATGCCCTTCCTTATCCAATTCTCTTCAGTGTCCATTGGAGTTCGATCCTTCAACTCCCAAGTTGACATCCCTTCCTTCTCTTTCGTTCACTGAATTGGAGGCAATCAACACCTCTTCCATTTCTATACTCGGAATCGATTCACGGCTATCCTAACACTCATTGAACTCTACACACACAACATGCAGTCAACCGAAGTTTGTCAGGCCTTAAACCCTTAATAAAACTACATCATTCATAAACCAACGCGAATAAGAAAACATTTTTATTCCACGAATTTTCTGAGCTCTATTTAGCTCTGCAATTTCCGGTGATAGCCCCCATTTTCTTAGTCCCCAACCCATGCATCCATAGGCCATGATAAAATGATAAAATGCTAGGTGCTACAAGGCTCTCCAAATGAAACTTTGGGTTTCAGGATTTCGGGGCTTCGGGGTTTCGGGGTTTTGGTCCCAGAGGTTCTCACAATCACTTCCCTCTCCAACTCCTGACTTTTGAAAATTCGATTTCCTTACCCTCCGAGCCCATAGCATAGCTATTTCCCACCAATGTAGTGACACATGGTGTCCTTAAGAAGGTCCACCTCACTCCCAGTGATGTCAGGGGACCCCACTACTTTTACTTTTCGTTTTGGAGTTTCGGGCATCAGGAGTTTGTGCATCTACACATCTCGAACTTCTGTTTGCTGAAATTCTGAAATTACGGTCTATTTATCTACTCGATCCAATGGCCAAGTTCCTCTCCTACAATCTATGATGTATATCATTTTGGGATTTCAGGGTTTCAGGTTTTTGGTAACTTGGAGTTCACGATGCAGTGACTCCAAATCTCTTGTCACTTCAATCCCCGAATTTTGATACATGAGTTCTTGTACTAGATCCAACAATCCTCGATGATTTGGATCTAACAGTCTAGATCTCTCCTATGCTTACACCTATCAAATATCTTCATCCCTAACTTCCTCGCTAGTTGGCTGGATCCGATGACTCATGGGATTTCGACACTTCTTCCTGGAAGCGCTCCACCATCCGATTCTACCCTTGTTAATCTCCTTCGTGATTCGAGACTTGGAGTGAACAATAATTTGGCCTACGCTCCAAGTTCACGATCCCTAAATTCATGAAATGATCCAACGGTTCAAACCAACCATGATCAATGACCCACGTTTATTCTAGATCCTAGGGTGGTGAGTTTCTCCATCCACTAACCACCTTGTAAATTTTGGCTATCTTATGGTCCTCGTGATTTTGTGAGTTCTCCAGAGATAATTCTGACCATCCAACTTTGCTTCTCAAATACTTCTAGCCATATACCACACTGGCTACAGTTTTATAATACTGCTACACCTCCTGAGCTTTGTAACATGGTCAAGTAGTCCGTTGACACTCAGAAACATTCCGAGGTTTGAAATTAGTCCTCCAGACACAATTTCTTCTCAAAACCTTAGTCCAAAGACCACTTATCTGGCCAATCTAGGCTCAACGTTGAAACTAGGCTCTGATACCAAACTGTAACATCCCCCGACCGTCATCCCACTGGTCAGGCAAACGCTACTATGCGGAACAACATCATTCTCATACTTAATTAATAACATGCATTTAAGTCATATTAAACACATTTAACTCAGAGTAAGCACAAGATTACTACTAACATAAATAATCCTTGGCATTAATAATAATTCATATGCACAACAGAATACATGATATATATAAGCATCACAAGCATGCAAAACATAATATTAAGCATAAGTTGATACTTATCTTTGAAACCGTGGTAATTCCACCAACCACATATAGGCCTTCCATGAACCTCCCAGCCTTATACCACGCTACTCATCATGCTCAGTAGTGGGTCACCCCCGAGCTGGGACTAAGCTCCACCCAAGGCAAGGAATCCTAGTCTAGGATGATGTTACAGGGAAAACTGCATATAATAACTAGAAGGATTCTTCCAATGATGCCTTCTTACACCCACTACTAATAGAATATCATTCCCCACATGCATGTTCCACCCCAGAGTATACACCTTCACAAGCACGGATCATTAGTGCTTCACCTCCCTTTTTGGGCCTCAGAAACAGGCCGGATCAAGAATTCTCAGAGCTCTCAAGCTGGTGCTGGACTCTCTCTGGGAGAAAACCACTTCCCAATAGACTTTCTCACCTGGAAGGAATTTCTCACATACCTGACAACCTGATTATTCAACTAAGGGCCTTAAAATGTGGTTCTTCAGCCCCTTCTGACTCAATTCCCGCACGGTGAGGATAACCACAACAACATCAAGCACTGAGTTGACACCAGGATGATGACCACAACAGAAAACAAGCATAGTCCCGCAAATGGCAACAGCCAGATGCTAAAACACAGCATGCTCAGGTGATTATCTAGGTGTTGGGTTCTACATAAGACACAAATCAGATCATGGCTTACCGGTTACAGGATACGTGACAGGAAATTATGCAGAGGTCAAGGATGGAGGCCAAACTCAGAGACTAGACAAATTTTACAGGAATACATCGGAAAATCATAGAGGTCTCATGGTTTCAGTTTTCAATGTTGTGTGTGATATACAGAGCTCAGACGCAGAGGTCACACAGTTTGGACAACAGACGACATAATGGAGAATGAACCCCCAACTCAGTTGATGCTTCAACTTTTAACCACATGCACCTAGGTCGACACTTGTCTTCCTGGGGCTACATGCGTTCCATTTTGCACACTTGGAGTGGCATGCATTGCCTCTCCCAGGACTTAGAAACATGTTTATCACATATGTTTTAGAATAATAATAAATTATTATTCCCAAGGACTTAAGCCACCAAGCTTATACCCTAGGCTCAACACTTAGCCTCTATTTCCAACCTTTCAACCCCTTTCCCTTACCCACTCTGTGGAAGCTTAGTCCCCCATCACTCATTCATCATGGTCGGTCTACACACAATGGTGTTTATATTTTTATTGATGTTATACATGATTACATATACAAAAGAAGGCTCTCATCCTTAACACTTAGGCTCTCCGGCCTAATAACACATAAGCCCACCAACTTATATAAACTTGGCTCACCAACCTATAAAACATAATTACAATTCATAATGAAAGCTTTATACTTCATAGACATGATTTACAACGAGGCTTGTCCTTGGGGACATTACAGAAGTGATACGATTGCATGGAATTCCCAAGACAATTGTGTCTGACAGAGACCCGAAATTTACCTCAAATTTATGGAAAGGGTTATTCATAGGAATTAGAACAAATCTGAATTTCAACACTACTTCTCATCCTAAGTCTGATGGGAAGACAGAGAGGGTGAATTGAGTAATATAAGACATGCTAAGGAGGTATGTTATGGACAAACCATATAAGTGGGAAGACTACCTACATTTGGTAGAATTCTCCTACAATAATGGATATCAAGCATCATTGAAGATGAACCCATTTGAAGTACTTTATGGCAGAAAGTGAAATACTCCAGCAAGTTGGGATAATCCAACTGATAGAGCAATAGTTGGGCCAGAGTTTCTCAAGGAAATGGAAGAGAAAATGACATAGATCAAGTGGGTGACTATGTGTTCCTAAAAGTAAAATCCAATAGAAGTTCCTTGAAGCTGGGAAACTATGCCAAGTTGGCAGCCAAATTTTGTGGACCATTTGAAATCCTAGAAAGGATTGAGCCAGTTGCATATATGCTTGCATTACCTGAATCCATGACTGTACATAATGTGTTTCATGTTTCATTACTTAAGAAATATATACCTGATGCTAATCATGTAATTTATTGGAATGTGATTCAGGTAGAGCAAGAAGGTGTCCTGCAAGTGCATCCTGTGCACATATTGGATAGGAAGAGAAAACATCTCCGGAATTGAGCCATAGGGATTATAAAGGTCTAGTGAACCTGATACGGTCCTGAGGATGTGAAATGGGAGCATGATGATGATATGCGGGCAAAATACTCGCATTTTTTTAAAGATTTTGGAAATCTTGTTGATGTTGTGTAAAGAGTTGCACTGAGGACAATGCAAAAATAAGGGGAGGGGATTTTAATATCCCCAAGGACGAGCCCTTTTGTAATTATGAATTTTAAACATGTTTTGTAGGCTAGTGATCCGAGTGTTGATAAGCTAGTGGGCTTATGTGTTTATTAGGCCAGAGAACCTAAGTGTTAAAGGCGAGGAGCCTATTTTTGTATATGTAATTATGCAGAACATTAATAAAAATATAAACATCGTTGCATGCAGACTGCCCACGAAGAAAGAGTGATGGGGGACTAATCTTCCACAGAGTGGGTAAGGGAAAGGGGGCTGAAAGGTTGGAAAGAGAGGCTAAGTGTTGGGACTAGGGGATAATCTAGGGGGATTACGTCTAGAGGGGATAATAATTTATTATTATTTCCTAAAAAGGCTAAGGTGGACAATTGTTGAGTGTTGTCCTAAGTTCATTGAAAGGAATGTATGAAAAATGGAGTGCATGCAGTTCCAGGAAGACAAGTGTCGACCTGGGTGCATGTAGTTAAAGCTGTGGAAGTCAGCCATGGAGGGGGTTCACTCCTCATTCTTTCATCCTTTGTGTATGATCTCTGCATACCCTCACGCGGCTCTAAAACCATAAAACTGAGATGTCTTCTTGAAAAACCGAGACATCCTCTATCTGAACCTGTGTTGAGTGTGCACTGGACCTCTGCATAGCTAGGCACCTTTGAAACCCAGTGGAAAACCCATGGACTAAGCCACGTCTCCTGTGTGTCATTTGAACTGTCTTATCCACCCTTGCAAAGCTGAGTTTGTACCTTAACTGTTATGGGGTTGTTTCCTTCTATTTTCTTGAGTGGTGTTGACCAGTTGTTGTTGTTGTTATCCTTACCTTGCAGGATTTGAGTTGAAGATGGCTGAAGAACCGGGTTGTCAGGCCCATGGTAAAAGAGGCATGTTTTTAGGCCTATGAGTAGCTATGTCCAGGTGAGAGATTTTGTTGGGAAGTGGATTTCTTCCAAAGAGAGTTTAGCACCAGCTACAGAGCTCTAAGACATCCTTATCCGGCTTGTTTCCAAGACCCAAAGAGGGAGGTGAAGCACGGATGGACTGTTCTTGTGAAGGTGTATACTCCCGGGTGGAATAGGCATGTCGGGAATGGGATTCTATGAGTATTGGGCATAAGAAGGCTCCTGGAAAGAATCCGTCTGGTTTCTCTGTGCAGTTTTCTTGTAACCTCAATCTAGTATAGGATTCCCCTACCCTGGGTGGAGCTTAGTTCCGGCTTGAGGGTGACCCACTGTTGAGTGTGATGAGCAGCGTGGTCTAAGGCTGGGAGGTTCGTGGAAGGTCTGCATGTAGTTGGTGGAATTACTCCAGTTTTAAAGATAAGCATTAATTATGTACTTAATTTATATGTGATGCATGTCTATGTCTTTGAAATGATATCATGTATTATGTTGCAAGTATGCAGTATGATTGCTTTCCATTAATTTTGTATGTTAGCAATAATTATGCAGTTACTTTGTATTGTATGGTTAAATTTTGTTAAACATGCATGTTATATGTGTGTGTGTGTGTGTGTGTGTGTGTGAATGTTCTGTATGGTAGCATTTCCCGGCCTAGTGATGGATGGAGACGTTATAGGCTGAGTATAAGTGCTACTTTAGATCATCGAATTCTTTATGTTGGGACAGACCCCACACAAATTTTTCCTTGCCACCACTCTTGGTTATTTGGCTGAGGGCCCATGCAATATGGGAGAATCCCAACACGAACTTGCGATAGAAATTGGCAAGGCCTAAGAAGATCCAAAGCTTAGTGAGCATGGTTGGGGCTGTCCATTCATGGATGACTTGTCTCTTGGTTGGATAAACATCCACACCATTGACATCAATAATGTAGCCTAGGTATTGGACCATGTCCATGCCAAAAGGAAATTTTTTCAAAGTTGACATATAGCTTGTGTTGCTGTAGAGTGTCTAGAACTTGTTGAATATGTTGCAAGTATTCTTCCTAAGTCTTGTTTTAGATGAGGATTTCATCTAGATACACCACCAAAAAATAATTATTGAAAGGATGCAAGATATCTTCCATCATCCTTATGAAATTTGTTGGGGCATTTATCAAACTAAAGGGCATGACGAATCATTCAAAAAGATATTCTTTTGACTTGAAGGCAATTTTCCATACATCTACTTGCTCTATTGGGACCTGATGGTATCCATACTTGATATCAACTTACTGAAGTTATTTACCCCCTTGAGATGATCAAGGAGATCATCGATTCAAGGAATCAGGTACCGATTCCTGACTGTGATTTTATTTAGGGCTTAGTAATCAATGCAGAGTCACCAAGTCCCATATTTCTTTTGCGCCAGCATGATTGGGCTTCCACAAGGTGATGAGATGGTTCAGATGTTCCCCTTGTGGGTCAGTTCTTGGATCTGACACTTTATCTCCTGATTTTCTAGAAGAGAGTAGTAATAGACTTCCCCATTGGGTATAGGTGCATCGTCAGATCGATGGGATGATTGACCTGACAATGCATAGGTTCCCCAATAGGTGATGATAAGATGACTTTGTATTCTTCCATGACCTTATCCACTTGCTTCTACTACATGGAGAGGTCATCCACGAAGTTCATGGATGTGGATGCAATCTTTCACTCACTCTGAGAGAGAATCACAAAGAAGACAAACTTCTCTGTATGAGAAATGACCTTCCTGCATTTCTTCGTAGATATCATGTAAATAAAACTAGGTGGGACTACCTTAGGTATCCTGTACAATTTCTTGTTCAAAGTAATAATAACATTGTGAGGCCTAGACTCATATACATCATGAAGCTTCCATAAATAAGGTTGTACCAAAATAACATCACAAACTTCAAGGGGAGAAACATCAAACAATACCTCATCTTTGAATGGCTTGATGTCATATGACAGGAGACAATGTTGGCTGACGCGAAGATCGCTTCCTTGATGGATCCATCCGATAGAGTAGGGTTGTGGGTGCAGTGTTTTCGACCAAGCTAGTCGCTTGATTACCTCTGCTGAGATGAGTTTCTTCTGGCTACCGCTATTAATGATGGAGTGTAGTGGAGTGTCTTTCACCCACATCTATGAATGAAAGAGGCACTTGGCTTCCTCTTTCTCTTCAGGTTCACTAGGTTGGATATTGGTGGTAGCAACATAGGAACCGGGTTTTGTGTCAATGATATGTATCTCGTTTTCTAGTTCTGACTCGGAGTTGTAACCCGCATATGATTCATATTCTTTTACCTAATAAACCAATGAATTATTTGAGTGGGAATCAATAGTGTTATGTCAGGTTCTCTTATGGAAGTTGCACCACTTCCTGGTATCTTTCTTCATCTTCCCATTGTCCTTATTTGCTTGCATCTTGGATTGGTTGTATTGAGGTTTCTCGTATTTTCTTTGTCCCTTTTTCTCTGGGTTGGGGCCACCCTTTCCCTGCTTCTTCTATGAGTGGTTCCCAAACCCAAACTGTCACATCTTTTATTTAAGATTCTACTCGATTTTGACAACATATTGATAGGTTGCGCCCAAGGATGATATGTCCAAAAACTTCATTTCTTTCTGTATGTATATATGCATACCATCACAATACTTGAGTAACAGATTTCACTCATAATATTTGATACCTAGTTTGGTGCGAAAGGTATGGAAGACATTGGTGAACTCTAGCATTGTTTGGTCTCTTTTTTTTTTCGCAATGTGGTCCATATTGTATACAAGTCGTCATAACTTCCAACAGGGTAGTATTGTTCCTTAATATAATCCCTAAAGGAACCCTAAATGGGTGCAGCTATAAATAATGTGGATCCCTCTATTTCCTTTTTCTCACGGAAAGTCTCCCACCAATATTTGACATGGGGGATGAACTTGAGGAGCACAAATGTAATCTTTTCTCTATCGAAAAAATTGCGGACAGAAAAATACCCTTCTAGAAGGTTTAACCATTTATCTACAGCATTTTCATTTATTTGACCTTCAAATATGGGAATATAAAAATTGATCTGTACCTTGAAGGGGGTGATTCCTCCTCTTGAGGTGGATGTGTCTCTTGTTGACAGTCATCGAAGGATTTGTGCAAATTTGTCCATCATCTCGTTCCTTTGTCGCTCAAGGGATTCATCGAACAATAGTTTGAAAGGATCTCTTATCCCATCGTATTTATTTTCTCCAGCCATGGGAGGTTTCTTGGGTGTGAAAGAGAAGTTTTCCTCAAGAGAAACAAGCTCGAGACCCAACTCTCTATACCCTGACCACGTCAGGGACATGTATTAAAAAAATGACAAGGATTATACCACTCTGATAGCAATGATCCGAATTTAGGAGCAGACCGAAATGAAACCACATATTTAAAACATTAACATGGAGACACACAGAACAATAACATATATACAGTAAAACTTGACTTCTATTAAATAAAAAAAATGTTGAAAACTATAAAATGCAGACTAGAAACAAGCTTGTTAGAATGGTGGCAACGTATCTCTAAGAAGAGATGTGATGACTACACTCATTCGCAAGAAGATGAGTACAATGAGGCGCTGAAAGAAGATTTACAATAAACATTAATTCCGAAATCCTAGACATCCAAAAACCTAACCCTAGGAGATGAGGCACCAAAAGTCATGTGGGCCCCATTGGGGTAAGTTAGTACATCAACTTCCCGGGGTCGTAAATTTTGCATACGATCTCAGTTTAGGGCACACAATATCTCTTTGGAAAGGTATTAATGAGGAGATTCATTTAGGGGTATTAATAAAATACCTTGGTTGTTATTGGGGTGAATGATCGTAAAACGTGTCGTTTAGGACTTGAAAATGACCCCAAAAGTTCACGAACCGAAAAATTGCTAAAAATAGTAAGTTTCCAAAAACCTATTTTGAGTGAGTTGGAAAAGGTGGGTGGCCATGGAGATCCTCCTAGATCAACACCATATAGGTTTAATGTGGTTCACCCAACTAGGTCTACATCCACAATCACTGGCTTATTTTATTAGTCATTGATAATTCTCTTATAGCTGCTGACTCTGCTACAAAATATGCAATAATAACATTACCCAAACCTGCCTAGTCATTCTACTGTAGTATGAGTCTACCTCTGAAAACATCAGTCATAACATCCAAACACTTAGTCAAAAACTCAACTCATGTAGAATGCATTATAACCTCTCATTATTCGAACCATTTCTACCCAAAACCCATTACATATTTATACATCAAAATAGGGCTATTCTTGTTACAAAGTGGACAAAATGTCCAACAGTCTATAACTGTTTTCCACCTTTTGCACGTTCCTTCATTATGCATCCTTTTGTCATGCACTTTAACTCCTTAAAGTCCACTCCCATAATGTGCTCTGGTCAATCTTCTAACTTCCTTTTAGTCTTTGACTTATTCTGGCGTAGATCCCAAAACTTAACCAAAATTCCAATCCAACATAGCACTTCCAACCTAGATTCATGGGAAAAGGTAAGGTATATTTTGATGATAGAAGTTGATAATTCAACTACTGATCAATTAGGGGATCCAAAAAAATCCCTCCAGACACCTTAAAAGCAAGAATTGGTAATTGGGAAGAGGACCCTCTCATATTTTCAGCAAGATATGGAAATGATGAACATAATACCAAAATAATAAGGAGCGATGAAGGATTAGATACAAAGGAAGTCCTTACAAATGTTTTGGATAAGGGGAAAATCACATTGCATATAAAAAATGGATCCAATGAAGAAGGGTTAACTCATGAAACCTCCACTATCTCAATTGAACATTTTCCATCATCCCTCTTGTCATCAAGGTAAGCTATTACTGCTACCTCAGAAGAAGCCTCTCAAAAGTATCCTTCTCTTTTATCTCACCACTCTGACATAAGGAGGAAAAATCAAGATATAAGAAGAGAATTGTGTCCTCAGGTAGAAACTCAAAATCCTTTTCTCTCTGCTATGTATTATCAACAAAATACCTTGAATTTGGTTGTTGTAGAAGCAAAGGTTCCAAAACCCATTACTCTTGTAGACTATAATACCACCTAGCTAAAGTTCAAGATGGGAAGTATTCATCCTAGGGATATGGCTGAGATGCATAAGAAAACCATTGATATGTTGTACAAAGGAGTGTTCCAATATTCTACTAGTGAGAAGAAGATGAGGGAGATGGTAATCAAAGTTGAAATATAGTTTAAGTAGGAGAGATTAGAAACTAGTTCCAAACATATACAAATAGATAAACTGGAGAGAAAGTTCATTTCCTTGGTAGCAGATCCTGGAAATCCAAAATTTTTGGAGGATTTGATGAACCAAAAGGATAACGAGATTAATATCTTGAATAAAATGATTAACTTTCTAGAAGTGCAACATGTACAAACTCCTGAGCTACAATCTAGCCATGATGAGAAGGAGCAATTGTATCAACAATTGTTGGAAAGCCAAAATACTATGGAAAGGTTGCAAGTTGAAAATCAATCTTTGAAATAGCAACACGATCATCTTTTGTCGACAACCAAGGAAGCTAAAGTGCAAGTCATTCCTTTAGACATAAATGAGGGCCTATCCAAGGTCATGCCAGACTTAAGTGTGAAATAAATGGAGCTTGCCACTATTACAAACAAGATCAAGTTTAGTGTGGCCGGGATAACATAGTTATAGGATCATATCAAGAGGAATTGGCTCACATGAAGTTTAAGCTTATAGGAAAATCAACCTTGAAGGGATCCAACACATGATTTGGGATCAAATAACAATTGTATTTTTTCATAATTAGTCCCAATTATATTTGATTCAAGAGGAGCTTGAATTGATCACTATGGTGTTCAAGGACATCAAGAAGATTTATACGGAGTTGGAAGGAAAGCCATAAATGTCTAATAATATAATCTAGTGTTTAAATAACAGATCTAAGAAGGATCTAAGAGACCTTAGCATATATGACAAAACCAACATCATCATGGATGTTAAAAAGGTCCTTTCCAAGAAGAGATTGATGCAAAATGCATAGAATAAGGCCCATGAACTTACTGGAGAGATTGCCTCCTTCAATAAAATTTTCAATGAGGTGATCAACCATGGATTGCCTACCTTTTGGGATGGTAATGGAGACCTTTATGCATAAAAAAAATTATATGAAACTCTTGGATGATAGAATAAATTATGATACCATATTTGTAAAGCTTGAAGGACCCCATAAAGGCTAGGATGTGATGGATATGTTGGCTAGTGATTTTTCATTCTTGTACACCTTAAAAATGATTTTCAAGAATATCCCTTAACCATCACATGAGATATATATTGATTTGGATGAGGTGACAAGGGACCTCAATAATAAAGATTACACAATGGGAAAGGTGTGGAAGAAGATGTGTCAATATGTAAAGATACCAATGGTTTCAAAAATAACGAATGAGTAAATGGTTTAAAGAAAGTTGTTTTCTCATACAAGAGAAACTATAAAGGAATCAAAAGGAACATTGTAAAGATCATCAAAATAAAGAGAGGAAAATAGGATCTTGTTCTCAAAGTTCATAGATCAACCCATCTCCAGTCACATGACATATTATGAAAGGAAAACAATAGTCCCATATGGATTCAATAGCTTTTTGTTGTATCATTATGTAAATCCCATATAATTTTCTCTCATTGTAACACTTTCTTGAAATACCGTCTCCTCCATTTTGACAATGTATTTTTAATTAATAAAAGATTCAAGAAAACATATTAGCTCCATATACTTTGTAAATGTGTGTGATTTTATGTGTTTGAGATTGATTTCATGTCTATGACCAATTTCCTTCCATTTTCATTTTTTGCACTCTCATGTGTGCAAAATTTTTATGATATCCTTGATTGTTTTATATGTTAAGTTTTTTAAGCATATACCTACATAAACCCATATATATTGTTTTTTATGAAGTATTGAATTCTAGTTTTATGAGAGCGCTTTCTTCATAAAAACCTGTAAGATTTATTTGTAGAAAATAATTTGTACATATAATTATGTGTTTTCTTCACAAACGTATTCATTCATTAAATCTTAACAATTTAGGTTGACATTTTCCTAATCATCTTATCTGAAATATTTTAAGAGTTGTAATTAATGAGTATTTACATTATTATTTTTTTACAAATTAACTTTAAAATAAAATATGAGTTTTAGCTCCAAGGATCCTTGCATAGTTCTATTGACAACCTAGAACATCTCAAGGACTAACAACCTTTATTTAGAGAAAACCTTGTTCTAAAGTTTTAAACCAAAAATACACTATTTATGACAACTATATCTTGGTGAAGGATTTTAAAATACCTCTATCAACGGATCTTAACCCTTGTATTAAGGTATACACTTCAATTGAGGGATTGGAAGTCAATATTCCTTAACCATTTTTATAGGTTTTCATGGAGCTACAAATTTCAGGAGATGAAATTCCTTCATCTCTTTAATGTGTTGGAATTGGTGACTATAGAGTTGTCATTGAATTCTCTGTTTTTTTTGTTTCATATTATATTTTTATTTTTTATCTTTTAAACTTATACAAACTTTTTTTATTTTATTTAAGTAGTGAAAGCCCTTAGAAAAGAATATGTATCTTGAAAATTACAAAAAAAAAAAATTATAAAAAATATGTGTGCACTCCATGAATGTTTCTTTTTCAAAAGAGTATTTCTTATTTTTCATTTTACCTAAACAAAAGAAACTAATTTGTTAGAAACTCAAAAGTGTATAAAATGTCATTCAACTCTGCAAAATATTACTAAATTTGATTTTCTAAAAAATAAGAAGGAACTATTATATTTTTTTTAGATCATGTTCTAATAATTTTATTTTGAGTTTTGAGTTTATGATTTAAATTTGCACAATAATACTAAATTTATAAAAAATTGTGATTTAAATTTGCACAATAATACTAAATTTATATAAAAAAAAATTAATTATATATTGAACATTACATTAGTTGTTGGAAACAAAAGTTTCTTGCTAACTTTTCTCGAAATTTTCTTACTAAAGAAATTTTGGTAAATTAGGGTGAATACATTAATCTTAGTGGTACCATAAAAAAAATTTAAACTAAAAATGAACTATTTATGTGAAAAGATTTTAAAACATCAATTGAGGGCTTGAAAGTCAAGAATTCTTCCTATTTTGTAGTTTTTCATGAAGTTACAACTTCCAAAAGGTGAAGTCTCTCCATGTCTTCCATGAAAGATGGTACACTTGGTGTCTCTGGATTCCTCATTGAATAGTCTATCCAATAATATAATTTTCTTGGTTTTGATTCCAAACAATATTTTTAATTTATTTATTTTTTCTAAAACTCATACATATTTTTTTCTCTTCAAAAGAGTAGTTTTTCATTTTACATAAACAAAAGAAAATAATTTGTTGGGAAATGTGATTCAAGTATTAATTTGTTCACTTCCAAAAATAATTAAAAAATTGTATTTTTCCAAGAAATAAATATGAGGGCATTATGTATATATTATGCTCATAGAAAATTGTACATTTAACATTTAATTAAGTATTGAGAACACAGGTAACTTGTTAATTTTTCCCTAAAATTATAAGGACAAACATTGAACTAAATGCAAATTTAATGCATAAATTGACATCAATAATTAAAAAATAAATAAATAAAAAATCCCTCCAAATTGTTTTTTAAATGCATATCAAAATTCACAAGACCTATATAAGTGAATTTAGAGAACTTCAATTCAAAAATTTGTAAAATGTCAAACTTTCATCACTACATTTAGCTAAAAAGTAGAACATATATTTATAGATTCACCCATTACCTAATTGATGTAGTTCATTATTTTAATTAATCTAATGGCCATTTCTCATGGGGTTCCTCAATTTAACCTTAGAGATTAATGTGGATAGATAGTAGTTCATTCCTTTTCCATATCCCACCTACTATGTTAACATAAATTCATTCATTTATATGCTACATCTTCCACCATGCACACTTTTACCTCCACAATGACAAACATCTTCCACCATGCACACTTTTACCTCCACAATGACAAAAGTGGTGAAAGAGAAATTGTAAAATTGAGCATACAACCTCCATTGTGCACACCTTTACCTCCACAACGAAAGAAGTGGTGGAGGACAACATTGGAACATGAGAAAGTGTGCACACTCAATTGAAGTTTGAATGATAAAATTGAAAGTGTGAAAATGACTGTGCACACCTTTATCTCCACAACCAAAGAAGTGGTGGAGGACAACATCGGAACATGAGAAAGTGTGCACACTCAATTGAAGTTTGAATGATAAAATTGAAAGTGTGAAAATGCAAGTCGGAGTGGCAAAATGCATTATTATTTATTAAAAAATATTGAAAACTTGGATCCAATATGTAAGTTGGAAGGATTGATTTACATTTCGGAGAATCTGGTACAATCTTTCTTATGATTCGTTTCTACAGAAATCTGCATACCTATGCTCCTTTGAAAGGCCAATGATACACTCTTAAACTAGTGCAATCTGCACACTTATCCTATTTCAAAAAGCCATTGGTGTTCTTCTAAACATGGATATAGACATGGTCCAAACTTCTAACATCGAAACAAGCTATTTTTAGTATTTATTTAAAATAAAAAATTAAGGCGCATTAGCTCAAATATCCTCGAACATATCAATCCGAGGATGATCAATAGAGCAACACTGAAACATGAAAACTGAAGATAAATAATTATAGCATTTTCTAAATGTTTTAATTATAATTAGGGGATATAAATTTGGATGAAATAATCTATTTTTTTTAATTAAATTGTATTTTTGAATGTATAAATAGATTTATTATTTTGAGAAATTTTTAGGATATTTAAATTATATAAACTCAACTACTTCTCACAATTTATCATTAAATTTTAAATCAAATTAATCAAAAAATTATTATAATGAATATATAAATAGATTTATTATTTTGAGAAATTTTTAGGATATTTAAATTATATAAACTCAACTACTTCTCACAATTTATCATTAACTTTTAAATCAAATTAATCAAAAAATTATTATAATGGGAAAAAAAATAATAAAACGTTTAAACTAAAGCGGCCAGTGACCTACTAAAAAAACCAAACTGATAAGGGTGAACATAAAATCAACCTGGCCTTTACGAGACAATGATAATTCTCAAAAATCAATTTACCAGAATCGTCACAGATGATAGCAACCACCGACCATTATTTAATCATCGGTGGAACTGATGCAATCCAATGGAATTATTAGTCGTCCACATTCTCCAATGGAATTATTAGTCGTCCACATTCTCCACCTTTCCACCTTTTTAAAATGAAGGAAGAAATGATTTTGCTTTTGATCGAATCGTTGCCATTGTTGACACAAGAATCTTCGTACTTTGCAATCTTTTAAGGGCGAGAAGATTTCAAGACCTACATCCATTCTGATACAGCAATAAAGATATTCGGTCTTCTCATGGCATCACGTCAACTTCCCAACATAGCATAGTAAAATATCTGGCTTTCCCCACAAGTGCAGATCCATGCACCGGAATACTTTAAATCCTTATTACGTGCAGAAAGTATTTTGTGTGATGTGCAGGAATCCGTTGACAAATGATTTGAGTTACGGACCTTTTTCAGTTGCACATCA
>SNQJ01S0043741.1:71298-93308 GCA_010110895.2 Picea sitchensis
TTGAGGGCTTGAGGGAACTGGGGTCTCTCTTTATGTGGTAGTGGCAACAGTAATAGGAGGAGGAGTGGTGAAGCCCTGGGTAGGAAAATCTTCTGAAGTGTTGGGTCTAAACCATGGTGTAATTTCATGGGAGAGTGGAGTGACAAGGCTTTATCTCTCCGATCCAAGACTAGGAGGGGAAAACTGAACAGGAACACTCCCAAAATGTAAAGTTTAGGAAACTCCAACAACAGGTATAACAGAAGGCTGGAAAGAAGAAAATGATCATTGGTTTCCTTGAAGATATTATGGAAAGCTTTGGGTGTCCGAACATAATCATCACTGAAAACACTGCATCCTTCAAGGCTGAGCCATTGGTCAAATTTTGTGAGTAGTTTGGGATTTAATTAATCCACTCCACCCCCTATTATCCCCAAGGTAATGGACTAGCAGAGTCTTATAACAAAAGCCTTAATAAAATTATTAAAAGACTGTTAGAAGACAATAAGAAGGCTTGGGATTCAAAGTTGAAACTCACTCTGTGGGATGATAGAGTGGTAACAAAGAGGTCCCTGGGCACCTCTCCTTTCCAACTCATGTATGGAACAAAATATTTTTTTCCTTCTCAGCTGGCCCTACCTATACCAAAATTATTCCAAGATTATCAAGAAGATCCTTACAATATGATTAGAAGAATTCATCATCTAGTAGAATCCCAGCAGACTAGAGAGAAAGTGATGGACAGAGTTCATGACCATCAGCAGAGGATCAAGCAATCCTTTGACAGAAAAGTGAGAAAATAAGATTTTCAGTTGGGAGACCTACTACTTAAATTGGATGCACCTGGGCAGGACATAGGAAAGAACAACAAGTTTGAATCCATGTGGATCAGGCCCTTCAAAATATCTGAAGTGTTTTTAAATAATACTTATAGGTTGTGGGATTTGGAGGGCGAGGAATTTTTTAATGGCCCTATGAATGGGAATTTTCTAAATAAATGTTTTATTTGAGCCATAAGCGGCTCAAATAAAACATTTATTTAGAAAATTCCCATTCACAGGGCCATTAAAAAATTGTTTTCGTGTTTGTTTTCTTGTTTGAGCCATAAGTGGCTCCCCTGTATTTGTAAATATTGTTTTCCTATTTGTTCTTCGGTTTAGATAAGTGACTCCATATCCCAACAACAAGGAACTGAAACTACAGAAGAGTTCTTGGCATCTCATAGGGAGCAAGCCATCCCCCATGGAGCCTAATGTTATAACATTTAATTTGGGGTGGGAATTTTCCTAAGAAATTCCCCCCTTTGGCGAAAAAATGATAAGAAATGGGTCAAAAACCCACTTATCCTAATTTTTTGTGCACAGGCACATCACGCTAAGTGGTGCATAGATATGGGCAGCTGAGATCCATTCCATGTGCCTAGATCTACGACACATGAGCCATATCAGACCCCCCCCCCCCCGACGTTCTTCCTTTAACGAGGGAGGGGGGGTCTGATTTGGTGGTTTTAAAGGGCGGGGCCCCCACTAACATGTCACCCTCTCTTTAACTTTGACCCCCCCAACTAAAATTGTTTACCATCGCCTACCCCCTCCGAGTAGACTGCTTAATACCATCGTTTACCATTGTTTCTCCCACTAACATTTTTCTTCCACTCTGCCTCTCTTCTCTGCCTGTCACATCATCGTCCCATCACACATTGGCACCCACGAGTGTTGTCACCCACATTTTCGCATGTGTGTTTCCCTGGCCACGAATGTCTATGTGGCCGACCCTTGTCTCACCTCCGTGTCATAGCTCTTTTTCATTTCACCCCTCCCTCTTATCTTCCAACACATGTCCTTCCTATTCCATGTCACCCCTGTCATAATGTTGCATCCCCCGTAACCAATTACGTACCACCACATTTTCTTCTCGGCCTTCGTGTCTCCCCTACCTAGCCCCTCCAAAAAGGTCCAATGCAGTGTAAACAACAAAGAAGAGGTCACCACGTCTTCCAAGTGCAGGAATTGATCCCATTCACTCAGATACCGATGCAACAACTAAAGTAAATAAAGAATGTGGGTGAGACATTGTATCCTTCCATAAATAGAAAGTCAGAAAGGGACAAACTGCAGAGGAAGATTGTTGGTCCATTCTGACAGAGATCACGTCTGATAGAAGACTGCATGGGTAGTCTGACTGACGTCTGCATGTGCAGCCTGACAAAGAAACTCATCAACACAAAGCCTTAAACTCATGACATGATCCTGCCTTTAGTAGGGGAGCCAATTCTAAGTATATGTAGGCATTTTTTCCATTTTGTTAGTGTCGATGGTAAGGTTGCACTCCTGAATGTAATGTTTTGATGAGACCTCTGGTTCTCTATTTATGAACTGATACTTGAGACTTCTTGTTTAATGGAAGCGAAATCCTTCTTTTATGTCTTTGTTTTTTACTCTGAAAGCTTGGGCATGGATGATCCAGTCTGGTGTTGTGACCATCGTATAGTGTAGGTTTGACTATATATGTTGTTGCATCATTTTTAGTTTCTTGAAGTTTGCAGATCCAAGAGGATCTTATATGTGAGACTTTTCCTCCAAAGGCTGCTGGAAGACCGGATGTCCAGAGAATGCCTTCATACCTTTCTCATATTTCTTCTACCTACTCACCACTATACAAACTTACTAGCTTAATTTAGATAAATACCTCACTTATATATGCATCTCCAACCCAATTTTTTTGAGTTAAAGAAATATAATCTTGAGAATGCATCCATTATACCACCCTTAAATTCAATTACTATGATATACAAACTGATGGGCCTTGGGTTTTCCTCTGCTGCAATCCAGAGGTGACTTCCAATGCTAAAACTGTTTCTTTCTATTAGAAAACGAGGACATCTAGAGGTAGATCCAAGAACTGCTCCACAAAGGGCACATCCATCCCATCTCATCTCCTTGTGGGATCCCAATCGTGCTGGTGAAAAATAAAGATGGGTCCTAGCGACTCTGTATTGATCACATGGGCCCTAAATAAAATCACAGTCCGAAACTAGTACCTGATTCACCAAATCAACGACCTCCTTGATAAACTTACGTGGGCCATATACTTCAGTAAGATTGATCTGAAGTATGGCTACCACTAGGTCCTAATAGAATAGATAGATGAATGGAAGACCACCTTCAAGTCAAAAGAAGGTCTTTTTGAATGGTTGGTCATGCCCTTTGGTTTGACAAATTCCCCAACAACTTTCATGATAATGATGGGCGATATCCTGTGATCTTTCACCAATACTTTTGTAGTGGTGTATCTGTATGACATCCTCATCTAAAACAAGACTTGGACAAAACACTTGAAACATATTCAATGGGTTTTGCACACCTTGTAACAACACCAATTATATGCAAACTTGGGAAAAATTCTCCTTCGACATGGATAGGGTCCATTACTTAGGCTACATAATTGATCAACATGGTGTGCATGTGGATCCAACCAAGATCCAGGTCATTTGTGACTGGTAGGCCCCAACCACACTCACTGAGCTTCTGATCTTCTTGGGCCTCACCAATTTCTATCGCAGATTCATGTTGGGATTCTCTCATATCACATGGGCCCTCAACCAAGTAACCAAGGGTGGTGGTAAGGAAAAATTAATCTGGGGCATGTCCCAAAAATAAGACTTCTATTATTTGAAGGAACGTTTGTGCTCATCCCCAGTACTTTCATTACCCGACCTGCATCATCCCTTTGAGATCAAGACATATGTTTCAGACTATGTTGTGTTCATCAATCTCACTCAACACAACCACCCCATGGGATATCATAGTGAGACACTATCAGATGTTGTCTGTAAGTACCCTACTTACAACAAAGAAATGTACTCCATTGTGAAATCCTTCCGCCAGTGGAGACATTACATTCCTAGGAAGGAGGCAGTCATCCACATTGATCATAATCTACTATAGTTCATGCAGAACTAAGGAAAATTTCATAATGATCGCCATAATAAGTGGTCCACATAATTGCAACAATACCACCTCAACATCAAGTATAAAACAAGAAGTACCAACCGAGTTGTTGATTGCCTCAGCCGAACTCCAGTCGTGACACTCACCATGGTGCTAGACTCTTACAACCATGAGACCTTTAGATGGCCCCACCTCTATGAGATGGACCCTGACTTCTCCACCACTTACCAAATGTTAGGTGCAAACTCACTGGTCGCTAATTTCCATTTTCAGGACAGGTTGTTGTGCCATCTAGGCCATCTCTTCATTCCATCAAGTGAGTGCACGAAGATGATTTGGGAAGCTCACTACAGTCGGGTGACAGGACACTTTGGCATCGAAAAGGCAGTGGCAGTGCTGTAGAAACATTTGTACTAGTTGAAACTTCGATAGGATGTTGGCAAGTATATTAGGTTCTGCACCGCTTGCGCTATTTCCAAACCGACCACTAAGAAATAGGGATTGTTCACCTCTCTACCTACTCTTGACATGCCATGGGAATCCATCTCAATGGAACAGATGTCAGGTCTTCCATCCACCAAGAGGGGAAATGACCGTGTTTTTTTGGTTGTTGATCACTTTTCCAAGATGGCGATTATGGTCGCCTCCAAGAAGAGCATCATAGCAGAGGCCACTTCCAAGCTATTCTTTGAACGAGTATGGGGACATTTTGGGATCCCACAAACCATTGTCTCATATTGAGATAGTTGGTTCCTCAACACATTCTAGTCGAGCCTCTGGTTACTTCTGGACACCAATCTCACCAAGTCCACTGCTTTCCACTCCCAGATAGATGGCCAAACTGAAGTCATCAATCAGATGATTGTGCATATCTCACGTATGTACAATTCCAAGCACCCCCGCACCTGGGATGAGAGTCTTCCCCATGTAAAACACAACTACAACTGAGCCCTGCATAGCTCCATTGTCCATGGCCCTTTTCAGGTGGGGTTAGGATTCCAACCATTGGGCCCCATGGATGTTTCACTACCCCTCACGACCACCTCGACCGACTCGTCCCCTACTCCACCTAAAGCTGACAAAGCCACCCAGTTCATTGAGAGGATCCAACAAATCCTCCAATAGGTTCAATATATTTTATAGAAGTCCAATGACAAGTACAAACAATGCCATGATCAACATCAGGTTCCACATAAGTTTCAGGTGGGAGAAAAAGTTTGGTTGCACTTGCAAAAAGAATTCCTTATAGGGCCCCATCAGAAGCTTCTCCCACTCCATTATTGTTCGTACACCATCACTAAGGCTATGGATGAGAATTATTTTGAGCTCAACATTCCCCCTTTCTTTGGCCTACACCCAGTATTCAACGTGGCTCTCCTTCCGCCATATTTCCCACCATTATTGGACACCTCAGAGATAGCAGAGTAGTTGACACCAACAAATATCAACCCTGACAGTATGCAACATGAATCCAGTGATCATATTGTAGACACATAGGTTAAGGGCACTATACAACAAAGGATATAGATTTATCGAGTTGTTAAAGCAAGGCACCTCCTACACCAAGGTAAGTGGCTCACCCGGGGCCAAATTCAACAAAACTTTCCTCATCTGATGGGGGAACTCAACGCAATTGATACCATTGATTCCTGAGGGGCGAGGATTAATCTAGATGGATTTTGGTGGAGTCCCACCTATTTTAACTGGTTCATTTTGGTAGTTTTTTAGTTTGGCAATTTTTTCCTAGTTTTCGGGTCGCTGACTTACAGGGTCATTTTGAGGCCCTAAACAACATTTTTAGGGCTCACCATAGTCAAACTGTAAATAGAGTTATATTTTGATGGCAACATGTGTATTCCACATATATACCTTTCTAACGGGCTATCATGCACCTAAAATGGATATTGTATGCAAAAGTTACGACCCCAGGAAGTTGACGTACTAGCTTACCCCAACAGGGCCCACATGACTTTTGGCGCTTCATCTCCTAGGGTTATGTTTTTGGATGTCTAGGGTTTTGGAATTAATTTTTATTGTAAAAATTACTTCAGATCATCATTGTAATCATGTTCTTTCGAATGAGCATAGCTGTCACATCTCTTCTCAAAGATAAGCCACCACCATTCCAACAAGCTTGTTTTCCGTTGCATTTTACAGTTTCAATTTATTTTCTTATTGAATAGAAATCAATTTTATTGTAACTCTGTTATTCTATGTTAAACATATTTTAATAATATATATTCATTTCATTCTGCTCATAAAATATGGATTAACATATAGCCATGTAACATTGGATAGCTTTGTTTGGGAAAGGACTTGTGCATCACATAACAATAGAAGTTCTAATATAATATGTACCCTTTGAAACACAAAATTCTTTGTTATTTCACTTCATTCTTTGAAACAAAAAATCCTTTGTGATTTCGCTTCTCTATACATCTTTGATTTTTTGTTAGGAAAAACACATTCATGGGAGAAACATGACTTATATGAGTCTTATCCTTGAGTGTTTTCCTTCAAATAAAGGGGGAGAAAAATCCACAATATTGAGATTCGTAAATCTCAAGTTCAAAATTTGTTTATGAAAAAAGTGTTGCAAACTCATTAGCCAATTCCATACACAAAAATTCATTTTGTTAATGATCAATTTAGCATCCATGCAAAACATTGTTGTGCTAAATCATATATCCTTTATTATGCAACATGCACAAGAAAGTAAATAAGCATACTTATGAAGGAATATATAGATTTTTTTAAGGTATTATAGGTGATCCTTTACACTTTTAAGTCTAACAACAAATTGAGCTAGCCCTTGATGTATTGTTACACAATTAAAAGAAACTTGTATTGAAAATTCTTGCCAGATAATGAATAAATTTAATGCAAAATATAAGTAAGATCTATTATATAAGGGACTCATTCAACTAGGAAATTCTCCTTTTGGAATCCCAGTCATGATTATGGCCAAGAAATATGGCATTTGGCCCCTATGGATTGACCATAATGTCATAAAAAAGATCATAGGAAAGAAGAAGTATCCAATATCTCGTAGGAGAAAAATCCTTTATTGAAAGAAATTTGAAGTTTGGTTATCATAAAGTTTCTATCAACACTCATGATGTCTAAAAAATGGCATTCAAATTTAAGAAGAATATGTATGAGTTGTGGTAATTTCACTTGGATTCACCCATGGGAAATTCACTTCCATGCACCTTATGAATGGTGTTTTGTAGTTTTACACAAGTCAATATGTTATGGTTTATCATGATGATGCTCTTATTTTTATCATTACATGGGATGAAGACATCCATAATATTTCCCTAGTTCTCAAGTATTTTATGCAACTAATTTAGGAGCATCCCAAAATAATCAAGGAAGAGCATGCATTGGGAAACAATGAAAAAGGGATGCATGGGATGAAAAAGGGATGCATGGGTGCAAAAGCATGATCATAATAGAATGGATACATGCACACATAGTATAGGGTATTCCACAATGGTTCTGCACATGAATGAAGAATGAAAGAGATAAGGATGGATCTTATGGAGATGTAACACACCCAACCCCTTAAACCTTAGGTTGGTGGGGTCTTAAAATTTTCTCTTCCTCAAATCAATTCTTTTCTCTAAATGAATCCCACAGTTGGATTATGATCATTGAGATATTTGCAACGAGTATACCCATGCTCAAAATTGATCTATAGATCAAAATTTATAGCCTCTTAAATTCTTTAATCCATAATTGGCCAAGACTTCCACACCGCTGCATGGATGCATGTCACTTGTACCATTTGATGTGGCACTGATGTGTCATAACACATCACCCTCTAGAATGAACATGGTTGTTGGGGTGGCACCCACATGGTACCCACCCACTGGGGCCCTTGGCTCCCCATACCCAACACTACTTAACAAACATCCAATATCTAATATACCGGGGTATCGACATATCGGCCCACCGGGATTAACGACTTATCAGGCCCTTGGTCCTTTTTGATTTTGACCATTTCTTTGAAAAATCACCAATATCTGATATACCAGGGCATTGGCAAACCAGGGTACCAGGATATCATCCCCTCGGTAAACTTATACTCATTCCAACGCAAGTTCGCGATCCAATATCTGAGTTGGAACAAATGAAAATTGGCCTTACCATAATTTGCTAGATGGCATCCCATGTATCCTTGTCACTGTCTACCACCTAGCTCAACACATGGCACTCATGACGTGATACAGATTGTTTCCTTAAAAACTAAATCACCTTGACACGTAGCACAATCACCACTTGACACGTGGACCACCTACCATATGACATGTGGACTGAAGTGGCTATACATGTCAACACCTAGAATAGGGTCCCTCCACTTTGGTACTGACACCTGTCCACTTCTCATAGGCTATCAGGGAAGGATGTAACCATTCCCTAGAACCATGCCACACCAGGACATTGACATATTGGAAATTCACAAGTATAAAGGTCTTGGGGGAAAACTTTTGAAAGTCTAAGGAAACAGGTGGAATCTCACCTCAAAACCATACCCCCTTGGGTATCAACATATTGAGACTTCTCCAAATGAAAAAAAACTTACAAATATTCCAGGATTCGATACTCTGGGCATGAATCCCCTCCTAAGTTTGGTTAAGAAATATGTGGTTGTGGTCCATCTGTTCTCAAATCCGAAGGTTGCAGATCAAGGATTCTAAACCAAAAGTCTTCACACCCAAAGGGTCCGCAATCAACCCATCGACAAATACAAAACTTACACACATCACTACTGTGACATGTTGGCTTCCACGCTAGTAATCCTTGTTAGCATGACATCATCATTTCACTCTCTCTCCATCAAAAGGGTTATAACCCCATGTGTGTATCATCCTCGACCCTGAGTTCAGCCATGCCACACCAAAATTCCAACTCTCATACCAATTTAATTAACTACATGCTCTACATATGAACGTAAATTATGCAATCCTAACAACATATAATTTCAATCATAATTATAACAGTAAATACACATAACAGAAAACAGATAAACAAGCACATAGTAATTAAAAAATACACATAATAGACACTTAACTTTTGCAAATAATTCACCAACTATGTACAAACCATAGACTTTCCTCCCAACCATAAACTATGTTTCTCATAAATTCTGTTTCTCATAAACTCTTAGTAGCAAGTCACCCCCAAGATGGGGATAAAACTCTACCAGAGAAAAGGAATCCTAAGACATAATAAGGTCCATCAACAACCAAAATAATCATAATCGGGTTCCAATTATAGAATATAATCTATATCCTCTCATTCCCCACATGATTTTCCCACCCCAAGAAGTGTGCCCTTCTCTGCTCAACAGTCCTTCAACTTGCACACTTCCCTTTTGGGGCTTCAACAATAGGATGGAAAAGAAGTCTAAGATCCCTATAGTTGTATCTTGGAACCCAGGGAAAAAATCCAAACAATTATCTCACCTTGAGAGAATGATCATAAGCATGAAACCTCGCTTCTTCAATAGCACATGAGCTTGAAAACCTACTTCTTCAGCTCAATTTACCAAGGTTCATCGGTTGAAAATAGCTCCAGAGCTTCCCAAGTACCAATATGGATGWTGGATRTAGAAAGGTATGGATGGTAGGAGAGAATCATGGGAATAATTAGTGAATGATGGGAAAATATACTGTTTCCCCCAGCTTATGTATGCATGTTCCCAACTTGACACTTATCATGTTGGGAACTACATTGGGCCCACTTTCCCCCCACTTGGGTGATACGTTCCTCATAATTGGTAACTTAGGATACATTTATACCCATAAATTAGACTTTAGGAATATTAATATAATATTCCTTTGGGCTTAATCCCCCTTGGCTTAGCCCCTCCTCCTAGACTCTTAGCCCCCATTTCCCTTTCTAGGGGAGATTATCCCCCCATACTCTTTTGTTTGGTCGGTCTGCAATAGTGATATTATTTTATTAATATATGAGTGTGATTACATATTAAATAAGATAGGCCCACTACATTTTTAGCATATGTCTCACCATCCTAATAACCACACAAACACTATGTCCTCAAAATACATATACAAAGGAACTTTGGCCCAAAATTACATGGCTCACTAACCAATATGTACATTTACAATTGGGGTGCAGAGTAGGGATATTACAACGTCAAAACCCTACACACTAGGTATGAAATAAATTATAAGGCCACTATCTGAGCCCTTTCAATATCATGGGGATCCAATAGCCCAACTTACTGTGGCCTTTCCATCAACTCCCAAATGTACGATAAAATATGATGGCTGTCATTAAATCCTTTCATCGATCCAACAGATATTGTAAATCAATTATTTATGCATGCATTTAAATGATTTAACAACTTTTCCTTTGATGGTCATGATCAACCCTCCTCCATGATTGACGACCGTTGTTCCTCAATGGTTTTCAAAGGGATTTAAATGGGTTATGGTATATTCCTTAGACTCAACAATCCCACAATATCCCATTCTGCCTTATTGCAAGGGTACTTGACTTTACTCCCATGAATTTTAATTGTTTTTCTTAAGCAATATAATACCCTACAAGAGCTTCAAAGGAAATCCTCATGCTTGCAACCCTCCATTCCATTAGACAAGGAAAATAATAATACCCTGGTTTTGAGTCCCCTTATTAATAATGTATTTTGTTTATTTGATGAATCCCAGAGTACCTAAACAATTAAAAGAGGCTGGAGTGCATAGGAAATTTAATACTTTGAACATTGCAAATAATAAGTGCTAAGTGGACTATTAAAATCATGAGAATTATTGGTTAGTTGTGATTAATACTCATGAATATGGGTCATATATTAATGACTTAATCTACGTTGTTAATCCAAAAAAATGATATCTAATATGTTGCACTGCAGAAAACCCTCTATGCTTAAATAATAAGAGTGAAGGGGGCTCTAACTAGATAGTTCATAAAGCACAATACTTGCTAACAATACTTTCTAAGGTTTTTCAAATGGGGTAGCAAGATAAGTGGGCTTGATTGTGGGTAAAACTCCATAGTTAAGCACACTTGATCCAGAGGCATATTGGGATGGGTGACCACTTGGGAAGTCTTGGTTACTGGGTACAAGCCATGGAAGTGATGATTGATGCTCTTCGATTCTTTTCACTGGTTTCAATCCCACTTCTTCACCCCTGCGAGCATCACCCAATGCAATGATTTCTAAGTGGACTATTGAAATCATGAGAATTATTGGTCAGTTGCGACTAATAATCATGGATATTTGTCATAGATAAATGACTTAATCTACATAGTTAATCCCAAAAAATTATATTTAATATGTTGCACTGTGGAAGCCCCTCTATGTTTAAATAATAAGAGTGAAGGGAGTTGTAACTGGATATTTCATAAGGCACTATACTTGGTAAGCTTATGAAAATGGGGTAGCACGCTAAGAAATCTTGATTGTGGGGAAAAATCCTCAGTTAAGTGCGCTTGAGCTAGAGGCGTCTTATGATGGGTCACCTCTGAAGTCCTGGTTATTGAGTGCAAGCCCCAAAATTTATGATTGATGTTGTGTGATTCATTTCTTTGAATTCAATCCCACTTCATTACCATTGTGAGCATCCCCCGATGCAATGAGTGCTAAGTGGACTATTGAAATAATGAGAATAATTGGTCAATTGTGACTAATACTCATGGATAAGGTTCATAGATTAATGACTTACTCTATGCAGTTAATCCCAAAAGACTATATCTAATATGTTTCATTGGGGAAGCCCCTATATGCTTAAATAATAAGAGTGAAGGTGTTAGCACTAAAATTCACCTCTGGATTGCGTCGAAGGTAAGCCCAGTACCCATCATAATTTTATGTCAYGTGTTGGTTTTTAAAGAGGTCAAATTGGTGCAGACTYGAGATGATATCATTTTATCTTAGGAAACTGGACTAGCATGCATAAGAAATGATGTCTAGAATCAACCTTGGCCAGTAAGTTGGAGTAAGGGTGAGTAGAGGGAAGAATTTGGTGAGGATATTGTAGAAATATGCCACARACATTAGGTCTTTCAGCAGCCTATGGAAGAAAACTCAAACACAAGATCTTCTTGGGTTCCAATTTTAATGAAACTGAAAGAAATCATGACAGCATTACAATGAAACATTCATCATAACACAATCACAACAATTCATGCGAATAAGTCATCCATGACCTCTCTCAGTATCAGAGGTAAATAAGATGGAGAAATAAAGTTGACTTAGATTAATCAATAAATCTTAGATCACAATACATAACTAGAGAACCAAAGACTTTACTGAAACTTTACAATACGTGAGCTTAGCTCTACCATCGACCCTCACAAAATATAAAAAATAAATATTTATACTCAGAACTACTAGCTCTCTTTAGAAGTGCATTCTGGTCATTGCATTGAAGGCTTGGTGTTTGCATATTCCTCTGTCATATTTCACTTGAATTTCTTTTTTCATATGCAAGATCAGACCGGTATGGGCTTCACACAAAAATCCATGACAGGGGAACTTTTAGCTGATTTTCTTCCCTCCATGACCAGTTTTTCCATGCTTTCCATTTATGTGGTGAAACGAGGTTTCAACCACATTCCCCACTTCCATTAACTACTTTCATCGGGATCGGGGCGAGGCTTGACACCCATGAATGCTCTAGGCGAGATCACGACTCCTTCGAGTCACTTTTGGTGCCTCAAGGTCACACAGATATTTCTCTGTGACCAACTCAGACACTTTGATAATTTGTGCAACTCCTTTTCATCACCCCATGCGACCTCGGGCCATGACCACATGCTTATCCCATATGAAATTTTGGGATTTTTTATTTCGCGAGTTCACACTCCCCTTGATTTCAAAAATCCTGATGCTCGAAACCCTGAAACTGCCCATCTGCATCAACAGTCGGATTTTCTTTGAATATGATGGTCACAATTGTCTCCTCGAATGGCCTCATTTTCCTACCACTCAATATGATGCCTACATTTATTTATGGCCCTGCTTCTATATGACCCCGGGCTTTGATCGCGGGCCTAGTTGTCAGGTGTTTCGAGATCTCACGTTTCATGAGTTCACACTTTGTTCCATGCTGAAATATCCAAATCGCAAAGTCTTCATTTCTTAAATCGAGTGACACGCATCCCCTTGCAACAGATGACCCAGATCATATTGACATTTTGGGACCTGGGATATCGACACTTCTCACTCCAGCCTTCCCAAAATGAATTTCTCTGCAGCTCGGATCTGGCACCGCGCATGCTGCTGGAACTGACGGCCCAGATAACTTCACGACCTCATGTTTTGTGAGTTCTAAAGACTCTTCTCTTTTAATTTTCTGACTCGTGAAATCACGATTATGATGATCATGCACCACGTGTCCTTCTGAAATGAATGGCTATGATCATTTCGCGGTTTTAGATTTCACGAGTTCTCATGATTCTGATGCTATACATTGTGCAACTCTATGATCCCAATCGATCGATGGTCATCGATATGATATGCTTGATGGATCTCTTTCATTGAAATTTTATCTTTCTTCCTCGCTTGATTTGATTTTATATCAAACTACTTCAAGTGTTGTGCTTGGTTCTCATGAATGCGACTTGTGTAGTTTATTTGAATGACTGGTTGGGGGCTTGGGAAAGAAAAATATCAGTGACAGAGGTAAAGAGGGAAGTGATCGAATTTATGGAAAACATAAAGGCTTAGGGCTGATACTTCTCACGCAATCCAACAAGGAAAAGCAAGTCTATCAAATGGATGAAGGAAAACGGAAGAAAAACTATAAGCCAAGAATAAAAACCTGCAATCGGGTTTGCAAAAGGAGGAAAGATAGGAAAAATTATATACCTCGGTAAAAACCACAACCCACAGGGCTCTGACAAGTTTATGTGATAACATTTGGCTCCACAGGGGATGGCATGCTCCCAGCTAGCTGCCAAGAACACGTAGCTCTGATACCTTTGCTTTGGGTTATGGAGTCTCCTACTAAAACAAAATAAACATAAAATAGGAATGGTATTTACAATGGTGGGACGCTGACTATGGATTTAAACAAAAAACATTTTCAGGAAGTGCCCATTTACTGGGCCACCAAAAACTTCATCACCCTCCAAATTCTACAATTTGTAAGTGTTGTTTGGGAATTCTTTAGAAATATTGAAGGGATCGATCCAAAGGGCTTAAAATTTACCATGTTTTCCCTTGTCTTGTATGGGAACATCCCATTTGAAAACTAGATCTCCCAACTGGAAATCCTGCTTTCTCACATTTCTGACAAAGGCCTTCTTAATTCTCCGTTGATGGTAATGCGCTCTGTCCAACAACTTCTCTCTAGTTTCCTAAACTTCTGCCAATTGATGAATTCTTTTGATCATGTCATCAGGCTCTTCCTGAAAGTCTTGGAATAACTTCGCCACTGGCAAGGCGAGCTGAGAAGGAAAAATTGCTTCAATTCCATATACAATATGGAAAGGAGAGATGCCCAGGGACCTCTTTGTTGCCACTCTATCAGCCCACAGAGAAAATTTGAGCTTCGAATCCCATGCTTTCTTGTTGTCCTCTAACAATATTTTGATGATCTTTATTAGGATTTTGTTAGAGGAATCTACTAATCCATTGCCTTGTGGATAGTAAGGGGTAGAGTGAATCAATGTAATTACGAACTGCCCACAAAACTTGATCAATGGTTTACCTTTGAAGGATATAGCATTATCAGTCACAATTCTATTTGGACAACCAAACCTTACTATAATATCCTCCATAAAACCAATGATCACCTTATGAGAAGCACTCCTTGTGGGAATAACTTCTATCCACTTGGTAAAATAATCTGTGGTAGTCAGGATCCATTTGTGTTGATCGCTTGATGCGGGATGGATTTTCCCAATGAAGTCTAGTCCCCATAGCTGGAAGGGCCTTGAAGCAACCATAGGCTTAAAAGGAAGGGACTTCAACTGCTGGTTCCTAGAAATTTTTTGACATTTAATACAAGCCCTAATTTTTGCATAGACATCACTGAACAGATTAGGCCAAAAATACCCAACCTTGAGAATTTTGTAGGTCGTGGTTCTCCAGAAGTGATGCCCCCCACATAGGTTATCATGAAAATCAAACATAATATTTTGGGCCTCCAGTGAGTCTAAACATCTCAGAATCATTCCTAGAGGGTCTTTCCAATACAAAGATTGCTCAACAAGGAAACATGTAATTGATTTGAGCTTAAAAGATCTTGCCTTGCTTTTTCCCATAACATCTAGAGGTCACAATTCCTACAGAAAAAATATAATGTCTTTGTACCAGGTGCACTATGATAATGGAGGGCTAACTTCTGGGCCTGTACAAGACAATTCAGCCTGCCGATTTTCTAAGTAGGTGCTGCTAAAATTAACCCCCAAATATTTGTAATTATATTAAGCCAATAGCTTGGCCAAACCTTGGCCTTTAACTAGTTTGGTGGGATTTATTTCCAAATTGAATTAAAGGATATGGGCAATCCACTTGCTCCTCCTTCCATCTATGTCAGGTTGAATGAGAATGTCCTTCACAGAAACTCTGAAGCTGAAGGAACATGTGCAATAACCTTTGAGTACAACACATGGGCACGAAGGCTTTGATATCCTTTACCAAAGTGTAGGCCTAAGCTATATGATATTTTACCTCATTATCCTTTAATGCCCGATTGAAAAATGAAATAGGGCACTCGGTCCCTCAACATTCTTCTGCAACAAAACATTCGCTATTGTATCAAACAAATAAAATGAAAAATGAGGAAATCCTTTGAGTAATCAAGGAACTCATAACGCAGTGATTGGCAAGGCTTTCTTTATCCTACAATCAAAATTCTGATACTCTGTAGTCATAAATTCATTTCCTTATTCAACATGGTTGTTATAAGATTTACCAATTCAACAAAATTAGAAACAAACCTCCTCAAAAATTAATCTTTCTATAGGAAGAGCGCGGTCTTTTACGGACCTAGGGAGTGACAAGGGGTTTGGATAAAACACCACCCTTTTGGGATCAATTCTTACTCCCTCATCGGATACTATATGTGCCCCAACAATTTTCCTTCTGCATGGAAATAAAGACTTATTGGGATTTAGGGAGATACCAAACCGTCTTCATTTCGATAAGACCTTTCTCAGATGTTGAGAATTCTCTTTATCGGACTTGGAGAAACATTTTAATTTCATCGAGATAGATGACCACAAATCGTCTCTTTCTCCAATGAAGCGATATCCTGGATCATTGGAAGGTTCTCCTTGTTCATAAATCCAAGGGCATTTGGCTCCATGAATGTACCCTAGGGAGTGTTGAAGGTTGTATTTTCCCTATCATCAAGCGAGGACAAAGATCACGATTATAGCCAGAAATCCATCGATCATGGAAATCATGGATGCACATGTCACCCTCTACAATATGTCTTTCATATTTGGCAAAGGGTAATTATCCTTTTTGGAGATTCTATTTAGATTCTTGAAATCAACATAGAGATGTATTTATCCTCTCTTCCTTACTAGAACCAAGTTTGCCACCCATTCAATTTTCCTTCCTGCATGGAAAATAAAGACTTATTGGGATTTAGGGAGATACCAAACCGTCTTCATTTCGATAAGACCTTTCTCAGATGTTGAGAATTCTCTTTATCGGACTTGGAGAAGACTGTTATTTCATCCAGATAGATGACCACAAATCTGTCTCTTTCTCCAATGAAGGCGATGTCCATGGATCATTGGAAGGTTTCTCCCTTGTTCATAAATCCAAAGGGCATTTTGGCATACATGAATGTTCCCCAAGGAGTGTTGAAGGTTGTATTTTCCCTATCTTCAAGCAGGACAAAGATCTGATTATAGCCAGAAAATCCATCAATCATGGAGATCATGGATGCACATGTCACCCTCTACAATATGTCTTTCATATTTGGCAAAGGGTAATTATCCTTGTTGGAGGTTCTATTTAGATTACTGAAATCAACATAGAGTCTTATTTATCCTCTCTTTTCCTTACTAGAACCAAGTTGTCCACCCATTCAAAATACCTCATAGGGAAAATGATTTGGGCATCCAACAACTTCTTTATCTCCCTTTCCATAATAGGCATCAACATAGGATTTATTTGTCTTAACTTCTGCCTAAATGGTTTGGCCTCCTCCTTCAATGGGATCTTATGATCAATGATATTTGTGTCATATGTTCTGAAGTATTCATAGGTCTAGGAAAACACATAAACAAATTCTTTTAATAGCTCAATATACTAGGCTCTCTAATCCCTTGACAGACTGCTTGACAACTTGAAAAACTTTGGATCCTCCTCTGTACCAATATTGCATTCTTCTACATCAACATCCTTAGTTGGGCCTTTACACTTTACTTCCACATCGTTCCCATCAAACAATATTTATAAAGGAACTAGTCATTTTGGAATGTGGTTGCCAGGCAGTTGAACAATATGGTGATTAGCAATTTTATTTAAAAATACATCAACATGAGGGTCACCTTCAGAATCATGATCCTGATCAATGTGTAAAGAAGAGAACTCGTCAACAGACTCAAGAAATTTTCTTATCTTAATATCATCCTTGAACACCTTCCAATGCCTGATATTGTCAAGTACAGAGGGCCTATATCTTACCTCAACATCATACCTGAGATTAGGTGGCAGTGGGATTTTGAAATGTCTTGTTGAGATAGCCAAAGAATCATCCATAGTATTCTCCTCTCTTGGAATAAACGAAACATTGAAAGCTAAGAATAAATTGTCGATTAGGTCCCACACCTCATTTCTGTAAGCCTTAAGCCTAGGGTGCTTGGATTGATAAATATTTTTGACCTGATGAAAAATTAGTTCAGCATCTCCAAATACTGCTAGCTCTTCAATCCCCGTGTATTTCGCAATCCTCATACCCAAAACAAGAGCGTCATATTTTGCCACATTGTTGGTAGCTTCAAATTCTAGTTTATAGGAAAAAGGTATAGTCTCTTGACAAGGAGACACAAAAACCACTCCAACACCAACCCCTTCCTTAGAAGAGTCTTTGTCGAAGAACATCCTCCACACATAAGAAGTTGGGGGAGGTATTTCATGAAAACAAATGGGTTTCCTTCTAATTTCAAGAGGGGCTTCAAAAGCATCTGCGCGCTGCAATATGTTGGATCCCAAAACAGTGCTCAAAGAAAAAATAGGGTAGTTGATGGGGTTTGGTTCATCACTGATGATGTATGTGAGTTGCGCTTCCCTGTAAAGTCTCCTTTGTTCACCCCCGAACACAAGAATGGTGGCGTATGAAAGCTCCATCTGCAAGTTTCCCCCTAGTCTCTTTATCCAAGATCTATATAGGATCATTCCGAACTTAGGGGGAACATCAGCCACTACAATATCCATGAAAATGCTCTTCATCGGTAGATGGAACAGGGACATGACCAGGTCTTTGATAACCCCAAGTCACTTCACCTTCCTGGAATCAAAAGAATACAAGTCGTGCTAGGATTTTGTAACTTCCAACCTGAGTTCTTCCATGAAAATATTCGACATAAGATTGTGGGATGCCTCATAATCCATTAATAAGTTATGCAACACCTTATCATGGATGTTCAATGAAGTGTAGAAGGGAGGGGAGGAATCATATCTATCTTCTACCAAAGTTCCTAACATGACAGCTGGATTTTCATCTTGCAAATTGACTGAGTCTATGGGATGAATTGTGGGTTCAAGTATCAACTGTTTAGAGAGGCTTCTTTTGAAATCTTCATGATTGACCAGCTTTGAAAGGGGTACAGGGATCCTAATATTTTGAACCTCATGTTCAAAATTAAAAGGGGATTTATTCTTTAGGATGTCTTTCACTTCTGGGACAGGAGTAATGGCCACTTGAGACGGGGTTCAAACTTTCTTACCCTTGTTGTTGTCTGCTACATATTCAGTAGGATTCTCTGCTCTGGTAGGCTGCTCAGGAACATCATGATTTCCTTCTTTCTTCTTGGACCTCAGATTATATTTGTTTGGGTTGTTGTTGATTCTTCCTCATCAGTAACAAGATTATTTTGGAGAGGGGTCTATATTTTATGATCATCTATATCTCTGCTCCTCCATTCTCTTTGGATAATCTGAGGAGTATTGTTAGGCCCCTTATAGTTACCTTTGTTATCAACATTTTGAGGATTTTTGTAGTGTTTCTTTCCTTCTAATTCGATCTTTTCCATTCTAGTAGAGAGTGACTTTAGTATCTTGGTCATTTCATCTATTTGAGGGGGGGCGATAGAGGAAATTGAAGTTGGAGTTTCAGACCTATCCTTTCTTCTGTTTCTATCATCTTTACTCCTAAGTTTGTCATTTGCCAATATATTGGATTCTACTTCAAGGGTTGCATCTTGCATATGAGACAAGGAGGTAGCTCTTCTTTCTCTCAACAGGAGGAAAAAGTTGTGTCTAAAAGCATTAGCATAAGTCCTTTTGGCAGATATTTATGTAGGCTTAGCTTCAGTTGGAATCCTTTTATACATTTTATTAAATCTCTTTGAGAGGTATGAAACAGATCCCCCTCCTCTCTTTTAAGTGCCCCAAATTCTGTAATATAATAAAAGAGATCTTTTTTATTCCCCCAGTTCCTTAAGAATATATCATCCAGAGAAGCAATCCCGTCAATAGATCCAGGAGGCAAGTCCTTAAACCATTCCCTCGCATCACCATCGAGGCTCTATACAAACAATATCATGCACACATCTTCATTTTTTATGGCCTTAATCTCTGCAAATCTATAAAATGATGGAAGGTGATATTTTGTAGTAACGTATCCCTCCCCTGTGAATTGGGGCATGTACTTAAGGTAATATGTGGCTGGGAGAGAATTCATAGGTTGAGGTAAGACCAGAGGGGCGTATCTAGAAGCTAATATCTCATCCATATTGTTCCTAGGAGGATTAACACTTTCCATTTGGATGTTAAATGAAGGAGTACCAGGAGAAGATGGAGTCCAGACATGTAAGGCTGGGGATGTGCTTCCGGGAGAACAAGGAAACAATAGAGGATTTGGAGAAAAAGACGCAAGGCTTGAGGGAACATAAGTTTCCCTCTCTATTGAAACATCAACTGTAATAGGAGGAGGAGGAGTAGTGAAATTGGGAGAGGGGAAAACAACATGAGAACTCCCAAAATTTAAACTTATATAAGAGACAAAAAATGGTGTAATAGGAAAGTGAGAAACAACTACTGGAGCTGCTATAGGAGGATAGTGAAAATCATCATAAATACATGGTTAAGCAACAAAAGTACCATCCTGAAGGGTCTGCCTTCTTCTGATAATTTTATCTTAGTCAACTTCAGGTGTTGCTAAAGGCATCTGTGGAGTAGACCATGTGTGTCTACCTCTGGAAGACACAACTAAAATAGTGAAGTCGTAACAGTGGAGTTTACAGGTGCACAATTGTAATATTCAATGTACTGAGTTCTGATGCACCTTCAGAATCAATGGACTTTGTCATTCAATACTAGGGAAAATATTCAATTTATCCCCAACAACAACACCAGAAATGTTAGCACTAGAAGTCACCTCCTGATTGCATCAAAGGTAAGCCCAGTACCCATCATGATTTTTTGCCATGGGTTGGTTTTTAAAGAGGTCAAATGGGCAAAGAATCGAGATGATATCGTTTTATCTTAGGAAACTGGACTAGCATGCATAAGCAATGAGGTCTGGAATCAACTTCGGTCAGTAAGTTGGAGTAAGGGTGAGTAGAGGGAAGACTTTGGTGAGGAGAGTCTCAGACAGGGGAACTTTCGCCTTACTGTCTGCCCTCCACGACTAGTTTTTCCATGCGTTCCATTTATGTGGTGAAAATAGATTTCAAAAACCTTCCCCACTTTCATTAACTACTTTCATAGGGATCAGGGCAAGGCTTGACACCCATGAATGCTCCAGGTGATCTCACGGCTCCTTCGAGTCAATTTTGGTGCCTCGAGGTCACGCAAATCTTTCTCTGTGACCAACTTGGGTGCTTTGATCATTTGTGTAGCTCCTTTTCATCACCCCACATGACCCTGAGCCATGACCACGTGCTTATCCCATATGAAATTTTAGGATTTCGCATTTCGCGAGTTCACACTCCCTTTGATTTAAAAAATCTCGATGCTTGAAACCACGAAACTTCCCATCTGGATCAACCGTCAGATTTTCTTTGAATCTAATGGCCATGATCCTCTCCTAGAATATCCTCAACTTACTATCTCTCAATATAATGCCTACCTTTATTTACAGCCCTGCTTCTATATGACCCTAGGCTATGATCACAGGCCTAATTCCGAGGAGTTTCAGGATTTCGCGTTTCGCGAGTTCACGCTGTGTTCCATGCTGAAATCTCTAAATCGTGAAGTCGTGATTTATTGAATCGAGTGACATGAATCCCCTTGCATTGGATGACCCAGATCATATCGGCATTTTAGGACCTGGGATATCGACACTTCTCACTTCATCCTTCTCTAAATGACTTTCTCTGCAGCTCGGATCTGGCACCACGTGTCCTGCTAGAATTAATGGCCCAGATAACTTCGTGACCTCACATTTTGTGATTTTTAAAGACTCTTCTCTTTGACTGTTTTGACTCATGAAATCACGATTATGTTGATCGTGCACCACGTGCACTTTTTAAATGAACGACTTCGATCATTTCGCAGTTTTGCATTTCACAAGTCCTCATGATTCTGGAGCTATACTTCGTACAACTCTATGATCTCGATCACCTGATGGTCCTCGATTTGATCTGCCTGATGGATCTCTGTCATTGAAATATGATCTTGCTCGCTCGCTTGATTTGAGTTTATATCAGACTTCTTCAAGTGTTGTGCTTGGTTCTCATAAATGCGGCCTATGTAGTTTATTTGAATGACTGGCTGGGGGCTCGGGAAAACAAAAGATCAATGACAAAGGTAAAGAGGGAAGTGATCAAATTTAGGGAAAACAAAAAGGATTAGGGATGATACTTCTCAGGCAAGTCGACAAGGAAAAATAGGTCGATCAAATGGATGAAGGAAAACAAAATAAAAACTATAAGCCGAGAATAAAAACCTACGAT
>SNQJ01S0043741.1:94362-106489 GCA_010110895.2 Picea sitchensis
CTTGAGCCAGATGCGTCTTGGGATGGGTCACCACATCGAAAGTCTTGGTTACCAGGTGCAAGCCCCATAAGTGATGATTGATGTTATATGATTCATTTCACTGGTTTCAATCCCAGTTCTTCACCCCTGCGAGCATCACGCGATGTAATGAGTGCTAAGTGGACTATTGAATTCATGAGAATTATTGGTCAATTGCTACTAATACTCATGGATATGGGTCATAGATTAATGACTTACTCTATAGAGTTAATACCAATAAATGATATCTAATATGTTTCATTGTGAAATCCCCTCTACGCTTAAATAATAAGAGTGAAGGGAGATCTAGATGGATAGTTCATAAGGCACAATACTTGCTAAGGTTTTTCAAATGGGGTAGCAAGCTAAGAGGGATTGATTGTGGGGAAAAATCCATAGTTAATCGCACTTGAGATAGAGGCGTCTTGGAATGGGTCACCACCTCGGAAGTCTCAATTACCATCTGGAATCCCCAAAATTGATGATTGATGTTATGTGATTCATTTCATTGGTTTCAATACCACTTCCTCACCCCTATAAGAATCACCTGATGCAATGAGCGCTAATTGGACTATTGAAATCATGAGAATTATTGGTCAATTGCAACTAATACTCATGGATATGGTTCATAGATTAATGAATTACTCTATGTAGTTAATAAAAAAAAAATGTATCGAATATGTTTCACTATGAAATCCCCTCTATTCTTAAATAATAAGAGTGAAGGGAGCTMTAATTGGATAGTTCATAAGGCACCATACTTACTAAGGTTTTGCAAATGGGGTAGCAAGCTAAGCAGGTTTGATTGTGGGAAAAAATCCATAGCTAAGCAAACTTGATCCAAAGGCGTCTTGGGATGGGTCACCACCTCRRAATTCTTGGTTACGAGATGCAAGCCACGAAAGTGATGATTGATGTTATTCTATTCATTTCACTGGTTTCAATCCCACTTATTCACCTGTGTGAGGATCACCTGATGTAATGAGTGTTGGATAGTTGGTTTGAACAACTGGTTGTCATTTATTTCAACCCTTGAAGCATTTGAGATACCCCAAAGTTGTGATTGAGATTGATGGTAATATTATTTTTCATTGATGTCAACAATATTAACAGGTGTGATGGGTGAATTTGAAGAAGTCTATAAGAAGCCACATATGTGTGGTTATGGAACCCGGTGTTGATCAAGGAATAAGGACATGAATGAAAATGTAAATTGATGCAGGAGCATCTCTCCATATCAACAGCCAGCTAGCCAGCCATGCCAGCGAATTCAAAATCGCACATTTAAGAGAGGCACAACCTCATTTGAAATTTAAAATTCAATGTAATTAAATGCTTAGGCTGTTGAGCCATGGAAGTCGTGCCTTTGTGCAGGCTGTAGATAGGATCGACTTTAATGCTAGATCGGCTGAGATCTAGATCCAGATGCTAGACTAGACAACCATTGAATGTAATTGAATAGGGTAGGTAGACCTGGAGGGAAGCGCTCGATGAGCCCCTCAGGTAAAAGAGATTTGATATCTCATTTTGAGAGGAGAAGAATAGAAGAGTATAAGAGGGATGGTAGAGTAGAATGGTTGTAGGAGAAGAGCTAGAGAGAGCTCAGGAACACCATTGTAAAGATACAGGCATTTGCCATTTTTAATATATACAGAAGCAGTTTTTCCTGCATATCTTCTGTGTTATATGGATGTCTATATGTGTGCTTTTATATGCTGTGAATGTATGTTTTTTATGCATTCTGCAGGAGTGTGTTTGATTTCAGGTGAAGGTCTTTGAGGCTTCATACCAGGAGGGTGTGACAGAACGCTGCGGGTTCTGAGAGCCATGCACAGAGTATGCACTTATGAACACTGCGGGTTCAGACAAATACGTGCTAAGGCACATGACTAAAGTCAACAACTCAGGAGGAAGACCTCAAGGTTGTTGAACACCTTGGAGGAAAGGCTGTGTGAGAGGAGACATAGTTGCAGGCAGAACTTTGCTGTAAGTTCTGTGGAGCTCTTCCAGGTGGGCATTGAGCGTAAGCACGAGGTGCTGGAGGAGGAACTCCATTGTGAGTTCAGATAGAAGGAACCAGAATCACTGGGGATTCTGAGAAGCTCTGCCAGGAGGGCATTGAGCAGGTGTAAAGGGTGCACAGAAGGAACACAGAACTGTTGAATGTTCTGTAGAAAGAAGGATACTCCGCCAGGAGGGCATTGAGGAAGTGTGCAGATAGGCACAGAGATGAAGAGAACTCTTTGAGTTCTGAAGCTGAAAGAAGAGTCCACTGAGGGGATTTTACTGGGTTGTTGAACACCCAGAAAGATTAAGCAAGAGGTTGCTTGAGTAGGACAGCTAGGAAGGCATCTATTCTCCATCTGTGGGAGAAGGAAGGAAGGACAAAAAATTCCCCAAAGGGGTCTGAGTGTGGCGAAAGCTCAGAAGGGATAGCACTTTGGTGCGAGAGACTCTGCAGTGGTGCAGAAGTTTAAGAGTCCTTAGAGGATTCGAAAGGAGAAGAAAATCTCAAGAGGAGCAATGTCGTCCATTGGATCAACCGATAGAATCTGGACCATTGGTTTTCGCATCTAGGGAGCAGCCGGAGGAATGCACAGGAGGAAGGATGGATCTGAGCCGTCAGATCTAGAGCGTAATACCCGACAATCGTCAGATCTGTAGAAGTTGCGAGGAAGTTAAGCCCTCGTAGACAGGAGGAGAGAAGTCCCGACACGAGGAGTTACCATCGGGATATCGGACCACGAGAACGGTGTGGGGCCACAGGAGTCGGCAAGTAGACAGGTGGTAGAGATCGAGAGATCTCGCGAACTTGGGAGTTCGCAGGTTGAGAGCCCAAGTGTTGGGTTCTCTAAGTCACGAAGCAGCGAAGTGGCGAGAAGTTGTGAGCCATCCATCTGAAGAGGACAGGTGGCAGAGATCGAAGATCTCGCGAACTCGGGAGTTCGCAGGGTGAACGCCCAAGTATTTGGTGTTAAAAGTCGCGAGACGCGAGGTCATGAAGCAGCGAAGTGGCGAGAGGCTGTGAGCCGTCCATCTGAGGAGAATAGGTGGCAGAGATCGAAGATATCGCGAACTCGGGAGTTCGCAGGGTGAACGCCCAAGTATTTGGTGTTAAAAGTTGCGAGATGCGAAGTCACGAAGCGACGAAGTGGCGAGAGGCTGTGAGCTGTCCATCTGAAGAGGACAGCTGGCAGAGATCGAAGATCTCACAAACTTGGGAGTTCACAGGGTAAATGCCCAAGTATTTGGTGTTAAAAGTCACAAGCGCGAGGTCACGAAGCAACGAAGTGGTGAGAGGCTATGAGCCGTCCATATGAGGAGGACAGGTGGAGGAGATCGAGAGATCTCGTGAACTTGGGAGTTCGCTGGGTGAGAGTCCAAGTATTGGGTATTCAAAGTCACGAGGGCATGAGAAGCGAGAAGGTAATAACCGTTGGATCCGGATCGTAGGAGGACCGTTGGATCAGCGCGTGGGATCGTGTATTGGAGCCTCGCGAGAAAAGGCCCAAGAATTTGGCCACGGGAATCGTAATATTGCGAGAAGCGACACCCCGACAGCTGGAGGATAGTGTGGGCCATAGCGGTGTCGGGGAGTGGAATACAGGTGGCACGAAGCCTTGGGATCTCACCGCGAGAAGTCCCGAAGTATTGGTGTTAGGATTTGCGAGTTGCGAAGTGCTGAGTGAAGAGGATCGTGTGGTCGTGTGGCAAAGCATAAGGTGGGACCCGCATGGTCGACGGGTGGACATGTGTTGCCTGAAGATAGAATTCAACATTCCGTTGAATTCTCGCATCTCGGGGATTCACGGAATAGAAGGGTGAAAGTTCGACAATTCATCCTATGAGGTCGCGAGTAGCGAAATCCCTTAGGGAAAAGTTAGCAAGTTGACTGAACATCAGGTCTCAGGGTTCTGAGAACCCAGTGTTCAACCTTTGAACTCACAAAGTCATGAGTTCTTATTCCCTGATAAATCAAGGAAGGGGGATTGCGCGAGAGAACTGTGGGAGTAGATTTCCCGATAGGGAAATAGAAGAACCTTGGAGTTCTTCGGGCCGAGAAGAAGAAGATCTTGTGAGAGCGGACGTGCCCAGGGCAGGCACGCCTACGTCAGGTGGTATCAGAGCGAGTCCTTGTCTTTTTTTCTCAGGCAAGACAAGAACAGAGGAAAGCAGGAAGAAGACAGAGCACTGGAGAACTCTGTAAGGACTTGGTTGTAGGTAGGCAGCATTTGAGAATACAGTCAGGGAGACTGCAGGAGGATGAAGCTGGAACACTCAGGGATGCAGAGTGACAGTAGCAGATCTGTCAGGAAGGAAGATAGACACAGCGCGATGGCTACTGAAGGCCATAGAAAGAAGAGCAGGGCAGAAAAGCTTGCCAAATGGGATAAAGAAGAGACTAGAAAGCTCTATGAATTAAAAGAAGACATAGAGAAGCTCGAACTGCGGATGTGGCAGGATAAGAGGAGGAGACGGATGCGTGAATTTCTCATGAAGAAGGCGAAAGCAAAGTGACCAGTCAGGCAGCTGATGGCCATGAGACAACACAGGTTGTTGAGAAGGTGGTTGAGGTATGTTGAAAACCTCAAGGCCACAGAGGAAGAGATGATTGATCACTGTATGCCAGAGACTAGGAAAGGTCTCGATGATTGGGATGATGATGAAGAGGATGAATTGGGATTAGCTAAGGATCTCAAGGACTGCCAGGAGGGCAGGAAAGAAATTCCAGATTGCCATGAGGGCAACGAGTTGAGATCAGCTGAGCATCTCACCGACTGTCAGGAGGACAGCCAGGGAATTTCGCATTGCCAGCTGGGCAATGAAAGGAGATCACTGCGGGATCTCGAAGACTGCCAGGAGGGAAACAGAAGGTTTCCAATTTTCTAGGTGGGCAAGGAAACAGAGATGGAATTAGTTGATTCCATGGACTGCCGGGTGGGAAGAGATGATAATTTGGGACTAGCTGAAAGTCTCATGGACTCAGAGGAGAGTTCAATTCAGCAAGGAGTGCTGATGAAGATGGGATCGGTTAATCTCATGGTCTTCCAGGAGAGCAGCAGGGACATCCCATATTGCCAGGTGGGTAGGGATGAGCAGATGAGACTATCTGCGGGTCTCATAAACTCAGAAGCGAGTTGGAATCAGCCAGGAGAGCTGACAGAGCAGGTGAGCTCAAAGGATCAGTAGGTGTAGCTGACAAAAGAGGAGGAAGGTCAGGATGATCTTCTAATGATTAGGGGAATTGGGATATTCCTACCATGTGCTCAAGAGGAGGCAAAAATTTGTGTTGCAGGTGCAGGAACAACAGCAGAACAGTCACAACTGATGATGATTGTTGAAGAAGAAGAATTGGAGCAGACTTTGAAATCTACCCAAGCAGAAATGAAAGAAGAGAATGAGCATTCGGTGGAATGTCTCAACACATTCAGCTAGGAAGCTGAGAGTGTTGTAGCATTGGAGCTGACAGCAGAAGAAGAAGCAGAAGACGAAGAAGAGAGTGAGCATTCTGAGGAATGGCTCAGCATTTTCAGCCATGAAGCTGAAAAGTGTGCAACAGAGGAGGTTGCAGAAGCAGAGGAAGAAGGAGCAGACAACATTTGTTTTGCTGAGCTGTGGTAGCAGATAGAAGCCCTGGAATAAAGGGTGAGAATGCAGGGCGTGCACATCCAACAGGTGAAGTTGGAAATGGATGAAGAAGGCGTGGGAGATCATGATGATCTGCCCAATTGCCGAAAGTTTTTGCAGCTGAGGAGACTGCATGAACAGGACCAGCCATGGGAGAAGTTGGATGCAGTGATCGAGGAGATCATGGAACTGATGATCTGATCAGCAGAAACTACCAGCGAGGAGAGGCTAAGCAGAAGAGCAACAACAACAACAGTGCAGAAGCAGCAGCAACAGCAACAGAATGGAGCAGATGCACATCTCCAAAGAACGATTTGGGATCCAAGAGGATTTCCAACAACCCAGAGGGGAAGCGCATGAGAAGGAGCTCATGATTTTTGTAGCTGTGGAGTATGATGCAGGAGCATCTCTCCATATCAGCAGCCAGCTAGCCAGCCATGCCAACGAATTCAAAATCGCACATTTAAGAGAGGCGCAGCCTCATTTGAAATTTAAAATTCAATGTAATTAAATTCTTAGGCTGTTGAGCCATGGAAGCCGTGCCTTTGTGCAGGTTGTAGATAGGATCGGCTTTAATGCTAGATCGGCTGAGATCTAGATCCAGATGCTGGACTAGACAACCATTGAATGTAATTGAATAGGGTAGGTAGACCTGGAGGGAAGCGCTTGATGAGCCCTTTAGGTAAAAGAGATTTGATATCTCATTTTGAGAGGAGAAGAATAGAAGAGTAGAAGAGGGGTGGTAGAGTATAATGGTTGTAGGAGAAGAGCCAGAGAGAGCTCAGGAACACCATTGTAAAGATACAGGCATTTGCCATTTTTAATATATACAGAAGCAGTTTTTCCTACATATCTTCTGTGTTATATGGATGTCTGTATGTGTGCTTTTATATGCTATGAATGTATTTTTTTTATGCATTCTGTAGGAGTGTGTTTGATTTCAGGTGAAGGTATTTGAGGCTTCATACCAGGAGGGTGTGACAGAACGTTGCGGGTTCTGAGAGCCGTCCATAGAGTATGCACTTCTGAACACTGCGGGTTCAGACAAAGACGTGTTGAGGCACAGGACTGAAGTCAACAACTTAGGAGTAAGACCTCAAGTTTGTTGAACACCTTGGAGGCAAGGCTGTGTGAGAGGAGACATAGTTGCAGGAAAAACTTTTCTATAAGTTCTGTGGAGCTCTGCCAGGTGGGCATTGAGCGTAAGCACGAGGTGCTGGAGGAGGAACTCCATTGTGAGTTCAGACAGAAGGAACCAGAATCCCTGAGGATTTTGAGAAGCTATGCCAGGAGGGCATTAAGCAGGTGCAAAGGGTGCACAGAAGGAACATAGAACTGTTGAACGTTCTGTAGAAAGAAGGATACTCCGCCAGGAGGGCATCGAGGAAGTGTGTAGATAGGTACAGAGGTGAAGAGAACTCTCTAAGTTCTGAAGCTGAAAGAAGAGTCCACTGAGGGGCCTTTACTGGGTTGCTGAACACCCAGAAAGATTAAGCAAGAGGTTTCTTGAGAAGGACAACCAGGAAGGCATCTATTCTCCATCTGTGGGAGAAGGAAGGAAGGACAAAAAAATCCCCAAAGGGGTCTGAGTGTTGCGAAAGCTCAGAAGGGATAGCACTTTGGTGCGAGAGACTCTGCAGTGGTGAAGAAGTTGAAGAGTACTTAGAGGATTCGAAAGGAGAAGAAAAGATCAGGAGGAGCAACATCGGCCATTGGATCAGCCGATAGAATCTGGACCGTTGGTTTTTGCATCCAAGGAGCAGCCGGAGGAGTGCACAGGAGGAAGGATGGATCTGAGCCGTCAGATCTAGAGCGTAATACCCGACACGAGGAGTTAGAATCGGGATATCGGACCACGACAGTAGGAGAGAAGTCCTGACACGAGGAGTTACAATCGGGATATCGGACCACGAGAACGGTGTGGGGCCATAGGATTCGGCAAGTAGACAGGTGGCATAGATCGAGAGATCTCGCAAACTCGGGAGTTCGCAGGTTGAGAGCCCAAGTGTTGGCTGCTCTAAGTCACGAAGCAACGAAGTGGCGAGAGGCTATGAGCCATCCATCTGAAGAGGACAGGTGGCAGAGATCGAAGATCTTGCGAACTCGGGAGTTCGCAGGGTGAACGCCCAAGTATTTGGTGTTAAAAGTCGCGAGACGCGAGGTCACAAAGCAGCGAAGTGGCGAGAGGCTGTGAGCCATCCATCTGAGGAGGACAGGTGGTAGAGATCGAAGATCTCGTGAACTCGGGATTTCGCAGGGTGAACGCCCAAGTATTTGGTGTTAAAAGTTGCGAGACGCGAAGTCACGAAGTGGCGAAGTGGCGAGAGGCTGTGAGCCGTCCATCTGAAGAGGACAAGTGGCATAGATCAAAGATCTCGCGAACTCAGGAGTTTGCAGGGTGAATGCCCAAGTATTTGGTGTTAAAAGTCGCGAGACGCGAGGTCACGAAGCAGCGAAGTGGCGAGAGGCTGTGAGCCATCCATCTGAGGAGGACAGGTGGAGGAGATCGAGAGATCTTGCGAACTTGGGAGTTCGCAGGGTGAGATTCCAAGTATTGGGTATTCAAAGTCACGAGGACGCGAGAAGTGAGAAGGTAATAACCGTTGGATCCGGATCATAGGAGGACTATTGGATCCACACGTGGGATCGTGTATCGGAGCCTCGCGAGAAAAGGCCCGAGAATTTGGCCATGGGAATCACGAGATTGCGAGAAGCGACACCCCGACAGCTGGAGGATAGTGTGGGACATAGCGGAGTCGGAGAGTGGAATACAGGTGGCACGAAGCCTTAGGATCTCGCCGCGAGAAGTCCCGAAGTATTGGTGTTAGGATTCGCGAGTTGCGAAGTGCCGAGTGACGAGGATCGTGTGGTCGCGTGGTAGAGCATAAGGTGGGACCCGCGTGGTCGACAGGTGGACACGTGTTGCCTGGAGATAGAAGTCAACATTTCGTTGAATTCTCGCATCTCGAGGATTCGCGGAATAGAATGGTGAAAGTTCGACAGTTCAGCCTACGAGGTCGCGAGTAGCAAAATCACTCAGGGAAAAGTCAGTGAGTTGACTGACCATCGGGTCTCGGGGATCCGAGAACCCAGTGTTCAACCTTTGAACTCGCAAAGTCACGAGTTTTGATTCCCTGATAAATCAAGGAAGGGGGATCGCGCGAGAGAACTGTGGGAGCAGATTTTCCGATAGGGAAATAGAAGAACCTTGGAGTTCTTCGAGCCGAGAAGAAGAACATCCTGTGAGAGAAGACGTTCCTGGGGCAGGCGTGCCTGTGTCATAAATGCATGTATTACATTCATATATGGATAGTAATCATCATGTTGTTTCTCATTATAGTTGGTACGCCACATGGTTCCTAACGGTTAGGGAGATATGCCCTCATGAAGTTGGAAGCCCCGAAGAAATGTCAATAAGCCCCTAGTTGGTTAGAAGTCATTAATGAAAGGGTTAAGTGGTTGTAACAAGAAACCTCTAAAAGAAAGGAAAGAGGTTACTTAGAAAAAGTATAAATACCCCTCAAGGAGTCTTTCATAAGTACATTCACACACACGTTCTATTGAATATCTCTAAGTGAATAAGTTATATGGTTAATTTTTTTATTGGAAAACCTGAGTTCGAATATGAGGTAGAAAGTCTGAGGTTGTGAAGGAAATTCAAAGGGAAAAGTCTTAGAGTTGTAGAAAATATGAGAAACCCTATTTTTTGAGTTATCCGTTGATTACAGGTTAGCAGGGCATGGATGTATGTAGGTTGTAGTGGAGTAAAGCATGAATATACTCGAGAAGTAGAGCATCAAGTCATAGATCTATGGAAAGGCTTGTGAAACATTGAGAAGTGATGCTTGTACCAGGTTGTTGATGCCCAAGTTGGTCTACTCATCTATTATCTGATACAACAAGGTGTCTACAAGATCATATGTATGCTTATGTGTTATTTTTAAGGATTATGCTTATATTTTTATGGTACATGCTTGAGGCATGTCATGATAGTGATTGTGCTTGGTACACCTTGGTTATGGTATGAAACATTGTTAGAGGAATATCTTGGACACATGGCATATATGGTGTATGAGTGATATGGAACGTGTTTGATGGCATCTCTTGGTACATGTTTTATGGTTGTTGGCACATACTTGAGGCACATGGTTTGAGGTACATCTTGGTTATATGTTGATGATGTGATGGTCATGCCTTTGGTATCTTATTGAGGCATTGGTATATGTATGAGGCACATATTTGGTGCATGGTACGAGGCCTATTCTTGGTACATGTATGAGGTACATGTCTTGGTGATGTTGGTACATATTGAGGTACACCATAGTGATGTTATGGTACATTGATTAGTATCATATATTGGCTATATTCGTATCTTGGTATATGGAATGATTGAGACAAATCATGAATGATATGGTATATGGTTGATGCATGAGATGGTACAGGTTTGATATATGATTGATGTATGCGATATGGTACATGGTTGATGTACTTGGTATGGTACATGGTATGGTACAAGTTTCAACACATGGCTAATGCATGGTATGGTACAAGTTGATGTACATGGTTGATGAACATTTGATATAGGTTGATGTACATGGTTGATGATTGATGTACATGGTTTGGTGATGGTTTTGGTATCCACGCGAGTGGATCTGGTTACAGTTGGTTGATGATGGTATATCAGTGGAAAAGACAATGACAATAATAGTTACAGGGATAGTGATAGGTTGGATGATTTGTTGATCATCAGTAACAGGTTGGTTGATGTGACAGTGGTTGTAACACCCCAAGGACGAGCCCCTAATGAATTTTAATTGTGTTATAGGCTTGTGAGCCAAGTGTTATAACATGGAAAACTTATATTTTTATTAGGGTGAAGAGACTAGATGCTTAAGGCTAGTGAGCCTATTTTTGTATATGTAAACACTCATATCATTAATAAAATTACATCGTTGCGTGTAGAATGACCACGAAGAAAGAGTTATGGGGGTCTAAGCTTCACTAGGTAGGGTAAGGGAAGGGGATAAGTGTCTAGGAATAGGGGCTAAGCTAGAGGGTTTACCCCTAAAGGAATAATATTTTATTATTATTTCCTAATGGCTAAGGTTGACATAACCGGTGTTGTCCTAAGTTCCATGAAAGGGAACACATGATAATTGGAGCTCATGCAACTTTAGGAAGACATGTGTCAACTCGGGTACATGCATTTTATAGTAGCGAAATCCATATCGTTGGGGTTTGCTTCCCATTCTCGCGTTCCTTGGTCGTTCACGAATTCCCTCACCATTCTTGGATGCTCATGACTTTCTAGAAGTCTTCCATCCTTTTTGATTCACCCATGGATCCACACATTCAACCATCTCACCATCATCGAACTCTAAACAAGAACGCACCTGGGGAACCCACAATCATAGTTGAGTTATCTTGTTTATATCTTGTGAAGCCCGATGCACCCTGTATATTCTTGAGCCCATGTTGTGTCTTAATGGTTGGCTTTTACAACCCACGTAGTTCCTTGACTAAGTGTGGCTTGCTACCATCATCTGTTCTATACTGATATTTGTTGTTTCCATCACCCTTACTTGAATTGAATTAGGAACTAGATTGAAGAAGAAGGTTGCCAGGCCTGTGGTTTGAAGAGGCGGGTTTTCAGGCACGTGGACTGAAGAAGCAGGTTGTCAGGCCTATAAGAAACTCTCTCTAGGTGAGAGAGGTTGTTGGAGAAGTTATTTCCCAGAGGGATCCCAACTATAGCTACAGTGGTCGGAGAATTCATGCCCGGCCTGTTGCTGAAGCCATGGAAGGGAAGTGGGGTAGCTGAAGGACTATTGAGCAGAGAAGGGGCACACTTCCTTGGATGGGACAAGCATGTGGGGAATGAGAAGTTGTAGGTTGCTAGTATGAGATGGCTCCTGGGAGACAATACTTCCTGTTGATATGTTTGACTTTCCCATTTCCCTTGCCAATTCTAGCAATCCCTTGCCCGGTGGAGTTTAGTCCCAGCTCGGGGGTGACCCACTACTAAGCGTGATGAGAAGCATGTTCTAAGGATGGGAGGTTCGTGGAAGGTCTGCACGCAGTTGGTGGTCATCTATTAAAAGATAAGTACCAAATCAGTGTTGATTGAATGTTGTGTAATTGTACATGTGTTATCATTGATCAATGATTCCTGGATATATCATATATGATGTAGGTGTAGGCTTACTGTCATTTCCACATTAATATATGTGTTATTAGAATATGTTGTTTGTATGCATATATTGTCTGTATGTTTTAATTTTATTTCTGCATGAGTAGTGGCATGAACATAATGCCATAGTTTTTAATTTGCATTAGATAGATATGCATATAAATATACAAATTGGTATCAGAGCTAAAATAAAGGATAGAGTTGATTGGGTAGCATTACTCTGCAGAGGATGATGGCCGAGGATGTTACAGTGGTAGTCACAGGTTGATGTGACAATGATAGTGATAGGTT
>SNQJ01S0043742.1:11135-25672 GCA_010110895.2 Picea sitchensis
CATTTATATTCATACTCAATTCTGTTTAAATCTTGGAAACGTATGTACGCATATATTACTTCTATTTGTTCACTGTTAGGTGTTCGATTATATATATATATATTTTTTTAAGGAATAAAAATGACTTCTAGAAAATAAATCTACAATTAGATCCTACAGTCTATTTACTGAATTTCAAATAGCCACTGTCTAGGTTATTGCATGCATATCATCATTAAGGATCCCATTAAAACAATAACCAATTCATCCAATAGAGGTAGAATACTGAATTATTTAGGTACAGGAAAGGACTTACAATAGTTATACGATCATTCAAACAGATACCAAAACTCTTTTCTGTATAGCTATAACATGTACAGTCTATCTAACAAAACAATTCATTCAGATAGATGGAGTTTAGAGTAACATATCTAAACTATCCTGTGGAGAAAACAAAGGGAACAACCACATTCCTCCCAACCGTAGAACCGATCAACCACGATTACTTGCCCGATTCACCCCCTAGCCTGACCATGAGTCCATAAGGGCGAACTTGGAAAACCCTCTACAACATTGTCCTTCAAATTCATTCACCTTTTCTCCTTGCCTCACACCCTTCCAGTGTTCATAACAGCAAGTGAAAGAAAAGAAAATCACAACTAAACTCTTTTCCCCAGCATACTCAGTAGTGTCCTACCTCCTCACATATGCTTATTTGTAACTTGCCTAGGTCTTTTCCCTTCCTTGGAATTTTCGCAGCTTCCTAAATCCTTGATTTTCAGGGGCTACCAATGGCCAAATCATTAATTTGCCACTTGTAAAAATCATCCCAAGGGTAGTTCCAACATGTTCCCCACTCATGGAGTCATGGTCATCTACTTTCAACATGGCTATTCCATTTATCTTCCTGCAATTAATATAAAATATTTTGTTTTTTAACTAGTGTCATTGTCAAATAGTTAGTTGGGTCAAATCAGAATTCTACCCAACAGTCATAATAATTTATTACAATTAACAAATTCGAAATTCGGAATTGCCATAAATGGAATTTTTTTTCCAAATTCGAATTTACCAAAAACGGAATAATTTCCCATAAAATTAAATTTCCAAGTATCTTATTTTGGGGGATGACAAATCATTTCCCCCTTCAATAAAAACATTGTCCTCAGTGTTCGTTCCCTTCTTGGAACAAGATTGGATGAGATTTCTACAAATCTCCCTCCAATTCCCAGGTGGCCTCCTCAAGACTAAAGTGCTTCCATTGCACCTTTACCTGAGCGACGACTCTGTTCCAAAGCGCTATTTCTCTCTGGTCCAAAATGCGTAGAGGTTCCACCTAGAATTCACCTTCAGGCTCCACCTGTACCAAGTTCCAATCAATCATATGAGTGGGGTCGTGAACATACTTTTTCAATAAAGAGACATGGAATACATTATGAATTCTTAGATTTGTTGGCAATGCAAGTTGATATGCTATGGGTCCAATTCAAGCTAGTATCTCGAAGGGCCCACAGAATCTGGGTGCCAACTTGGCACAATTTCCTAGCTTCAATGAGCTTTTTCAGGCTTTGACCTTCAAATATACATGGTCTCCCACTTGAAACTCTAAGTGTCTTCTTTTTAGATCTGCATAGCTCTTGTGTCTGTCCTGTGCTTCCTTCAAGTTTTGTTGTACCCTTCTTACCATGTTCTCTATTTCTTGGAGCATCTCTAGCCCAACCATGAGTCCGTCAGCCGGGTTGTCCCAACTAATTGAAGTTGTGCACTTTCTGTCGTAAAATACTTCGAAAGGGCTCAACTTTGTTGAAGTTTGGTACCCATTGTTATACGCAAATTCTACCAAGTGTATATAATCCTCCCACTTGTTTGGTTTTGTTCTTACGTACATGCAGAGCATATCCTATATGATTTGGTTTGTCCTTTTGGTCTGTCCATCCGTTTGTGGATGATAACTTGTACTGAAATTCAAGTTGGTATGGAGCCCTGCAAACAATTCCTTCCAAAACGTGGAGGTGAATTTTACATCTCTATCTGAAATCACCGTTTTAGGAATACCATGCAGTCTAAAGATTTCTTTCATGAATATTTCAGGAATGTTTATAGATTTAAAAGTAGACTTTATTGGAATAAAGTGTGCAGACTTACTAAGTTTATCGATTACAACCATGATAGAGTCATTTTGTTTCTGAGTTTTAGGAAAACCTGTTATAAAGTCGAGTGATATAGTCTCCAATTTCCATTCTAGTACTGCTAATGGCTGTAAGAGGTCGGCTGGATGCTAGTGCTCAGCCTTAACCTGCTGACAATATTGGCATCTAGCCAAGCATTCTGTTGTTTCACCTTTCATGTTAAGCCAATAAAATAGTTTCCTAAGTGTTGTTATTGTTTTTTGGTACCCTGGGTGGCCGAAATATGGCTTCTTATGCACTTCGTCCAATATTGTCACTTTTAACCCTGCTGAATCTGGTATGTAAAGTCTATTTTAAATCGTAGCAGTCCCTTCTCGCCGATACTTAGATCTAATTTATTTGAGTTCACGACATTGTTTGGAAATTCTTCCATCATTTTGGTATAGTTTTCATCATCAATACCTGTCGTCTTTATTCTTCTTCCAGATCACTTTCTGCTATGCTAATATTCATCTCAAATAACCCATGGATTCTTCTACTTAAAGCGTTTGATACTTTGTTTTCCTTGCCCTTGATATGTCTAACTTTGAAGTCAAATTCGCTTAAGAAGGCTAACCACCTTGCTTTCCTTGTGTTAAGATCTGGTTGGTTAAACATGTATTTCACCCCGCTGTTGTCTGTTAATAATAGGAATCTTCTGCCCATTATGTAATTTCACTGCATCTTTAAGGCGTGTATTACTGCTACCAATTCTAAGTCATGAGTGATGTAATTTCGCTCATGTTATTTTAATTTATGGGACTCATAACAAATAACATGTCCTTCCTGAGTTAGGACACCACCTAGCCCTTCTTCACTTGCATCAACACATACCGTGAAGTCTTTATCTGGGTCTGCTACTTTCAATATGGGTGTCGTTGTCAATATTTCCTTTAGTTTGTTGAAGCTGTCTTGACATTTCTCTGACCAGTTAAACCTAGTTCCTTTCTTCTGTAATGATGTGATAGGGCAGGCTATCTTGGAAATCCCTTCTATAAACCTGCGGTAGTATCCGATGATTCCCATGAACAACTGTATATCTACTACATCATTAGGTATCGGCCATTCCATAATGGCTTTCATCTTTTTCGGGTCTACGACAATGCCCTCTGTTGAAATTACATGCCCAAGGTATTGTATTTCCTTCTGATAGAAGTCACATTTGTTGAAGTTGGCATACAGTTTGTGCTTCCTTAACGTTTGTAGAACTATTTTTAAGTGTTCCTCATGTTCCTCCTCCATCTTTGAATAGACCAGGATATCTATGATGAATACTACCATGAATTTGTCCAAGTATTCATTGAAAATACTGTTCATTAGACACATAAACATGGTTGGGGCGTTAGTGAGTCCGAAAGGTATGACTACAAACTCGTGGTGTCCATATCTTGTCTGAAATGTTGTTTTGTTTATGTCTTCGTCTTTTATCCGAACTTGATGATAACCGGATCGTAAATATAATTTCAAAAAGATCTTGGCCCCCCCTACTTGATCAAACAGATCATTTTTAGTCTACTTGTTTTCTTTTCCTGTCAGTTTTAGTTCCATCCTCAGCTGGAGGTGTTCCTTCAGACGAACTGCCTCCTTTTTCTATTTCTGGCCCTGAGTTCTTGGAAGCTCTCTTACTGACTTCTTCATCATTGTTTTTGTCCTTTGGGATTTTATTGGTCACTATGCTACGCAACAGGACTTTGTTTATCTCCTGTTGTTCTTGTTGTTCTTTTTTCAATTTTTCATTGTCGTCTTTAAAGATCTGTAGCTCAACGATCAGGTTTCTCACTATCTCCAACACTTCTGTGGGTGAACTTCCGTCACTATTCTGCCTTGTATCTCCAGGAGATCTTTGCTGTGGATTTTCTTCCATCCTGTTTTTTGCATTGTCTTGAGCTGCCATACTTATTCACCAAAACAGAGAAAGTATTTTGTTTGTAACCGCACAATTTATTAGTTTTTTTTATCTAAAACAAAATATATACAAAGAACTACAGTGGTCCCGTTCAAGCCGAGTGTTGTAACTTTTGCTCTGATACCATATGTAATAAACCTCAAATTTATCATAAAAAAAAAATTCCTAGGGACATTATCCTTTAAATTTTTCATAAGATGGGTGCTTACATCTCCCTTTCGAATTGGAGTGACCCTTTGACATATTAATTTAGCACAAACGAGAAGTTCCAATGAAAAATAAGCCTTTTCCTAAACCCCTATATCATGCTATATAGATATTGATACTTAATTCATTTGCCCATACGCAAGGATTTGAATTTCCACTTTCCTAATTAAGGGAGTTGAGCTGAAGTGGACTTTGCATGCACAATGTTATAACCCTGGCATTAATTGCCTATACTCCTACCTAGCTGAGTCGACATTAGAACCAAAGGCGTACCAGGATGACTATTGTTATTAAAGGTGAAATTTAAGGGTGGGTAACAAATCACTTTCTCTAATGTTATGTTTTGGTTATGATACGACTGGAGTCTTCCACCATAACGAAAGGAGCCCCGACTCGTGCCGCTTAGGTCACTGCGTAATTAACTAACTACCCCTCCTCGTCCTGTTGGTGTAAAGAAAGGAGCACTTCAGATATTTAAGGTGTAACGACCGATCATTTACCCTGGACAATCATGGTTATACTGTTTTTTAACTTCGTATCTTCCACATTAAGGAAGGCAGGTGCAACTGTTAGGAGGAGTTAAGACTCTGACCTGGAATTAATTGGCCTTAGTCCTAATGCCTCATCCCCCATGTTCTTCCCAATCCTGATGTGCCATCCAATCCCTAGAATAGGGATTGTACTTCCGAAAGGTTAAGGGTGGTGATCGTCCCTCTAAGGTTTTGGCAGTCTCATTCTTGTTCTTGTGATTTCGTAGAGGAGGTTCTGTAATGTGCATTGTTGCATAGGAAAGGGTTGTCGCCTCTACGATCCTCGTTGGTGAAGTCAACAACAACCTCCATCTACCTGGTAAGACCCTATGGAACTATTGAATCCTAAGTTAAAACGAAAACAAAGGGTTCATGGTTGTTTTTAAGAGAAACTTTACTTTTGTATTAGGAATCAGAGTTTATGCGATCTCTCCCATCATTCCAAAGTAGATCGTGGTAGAGGCTAATACCGAAAGTTCTTTCTCTATACCACTGTGGCCCTGCACCTTGTGTTTGTGTCCTGTGGGTTTCTACTGACTCTTTTACTTAACTCTGAGAATGGAAACTGTTTCGGAGGCAAATCGATGTAGCATAGAAAGGGTTTATTCATTCGTCGCAGAGAGATACAAGGGTCTACCATAACTATCCTCCTCTGTGTTTGATGCATCCTATTTGTAGTATAGTGATGGCCTTCTGGTAAATTATCTCCTAGTGAGTTGGGATACTTTCCTGGCACATTGATTGTTCATATATATATATAATGTCATTTCTCACATTCTTCATATCTATTCGTACAGAGTTCTGTTTATATAAGATTGATCTTCTTGAGTCCGCAGTGTTATTTCCGCTATTAAATTTCTTGTTTAAAGTTTTGCGTGAAAGGGGTATCTTTGTATTAATGGTGGGACTTTTTTTTGTTATGAGGTACCCACTAGAAGTTCCAAGCATCAATCCTCTCAGCCAGGGTCACATTACAAACCAAGCACAACCAATGGAGGTTGTGGCATTTTAAGTTAAGTAGACTGACATCCTTGTGGACCTCAACTATACATTCGATTTTAGAAATTGAAGTTTAATACTTTGCTAACACTTTCCTGTGATGGCTTAATGCAAGGGTGTTTTCTCCTCGACATAGGTACCATACTCTGCTCAACATGACAAAGGTACTTGGGTTCCATAAAAATGGCTCTCAAATCAGTCCTTAAAAACAAGCATGGAAGTCACGATTATGTTCATAGTGTTTCTGCTGTGATAACTATTTTGGGAAAAGGCTTATCTTCAGTGGTCTGTACATTACCCCTGTGATTTAATGTATTCGGAACAATTTTACTAGTTATAATGGCCATTATTGTTGGATCTTGTTGATGACAGTCTGTGTAGTCTTCTGTTATAAAAAACTGTCTAATTGGATTTTTCTTGGAAAACGTTTTGACAAAAATATGAAGCAATTGTTTGCTAGTTATTCTACAATGGAAAATGCCACAGTCCTAAATTTCTTATATTCTTTATGTGCATAGGATAAGTAGGAAGTGTCTATGTTAATGATGTATTGGCGAAGTCATTGATTCACTTCCCTGTAGTAAGATGGTAGCATGATTAACTCGTCTCGTTTAGGATAGTCGTACTCCCTAGATTCTGTTCACTCCCCTATGTTTCATCATTCTAGACTATGAATGAATTTTGTTTTCCCACTTGATTTAAATTTACAAAATGGAATAAAAGCATATATTAGTGTTGTTCATTCATTGTTAAATATTCGGTTATGTTTAAAGTTTGAACTTACATATGCATGTAATAGTTATGTTCGTGCACTAACACATGTTCAACTCTGCTAAAGTTTGAAACATAGATATATGCGTATATATCTCTGTTCGTGCATTGATACCTAATCATCTATGTATTTCTTTTCTAAAGGTTGGAATACATTTACTTATATATATTCACTCTGTTCATTCATTGATGTGTATATTCGACTCTGTTTAAGGTTTTGAAATCTAAATATATACATGTATTCGCTCTGTTCATTCATTGATATACATACTTGATTTTGTTTAAAGTTTTGAAACATATAGACACTATGTTCGTTCATTGATATTCATACTCGATTATGTTTAAAGCTTGGAAACATATGTACGCATATATTACTTCTATTCATTCACTTTTAGGTGTTTGATTCTATATTTTTTTTAAAGGAATAAAAATGACTTCCAGAAAATAAATCTACAATTAGATCCTATAGTCTATTTACTGAATTTTGAATAGCCCTTGTCTAGGTTATTGCATGCATATCGTTGTTAAGGATCCCGTTAAAACAACAACCAATTCATCCAACAGAGGTAGAATACTAAATTATTTAGGTACAGGAAAGGACTTACACCAGTTATATGATCATTAAAACAGATACCATAACTATTTTCTGTATAGCTATAACATGTACAATATATCTAACAAAACAATTAATTCAGACAAATGGAGTTTAGAGTAACATATATGAACTATCTTGCGGAGAAAACAAGGGGTACAACCATGTTCCTCCCAACCATAGAACCGAGCAGCCATGATTACTTGCCTGATTCACCCCCTAGCCTGACCATGAGTCCATAAGGGCGAACTTGGAAATCCCTCTACAGCATTGTCCTTGAAATTTAGTCACCTTTTCTCCTTGCCTCACACCCTTCCAGTGTTCATAACAGCAAGTGAAAGAAAATAAAATCACAACTAAACTCTTTTTCCCCAGCATACTCAACAACGTCCTGCCTCCTCACATATGCTTATTTGTAACTTGCCTAGGTCTTTTCCCTTCCTTGGAATTTTCGTAGCTTCCTAAATCCCTAATTTTCAAGGGCTGCCAATGGACAAATAATTAATTTTCCACTTGTAAAAATCAGCCCGAGGGTAGTTCCAACATGTTCCCCACTCATGGAGTCATGGTCAGCTACTTTCAACATGGCTGTTCCATTTGTCTTCCTGCAATTAATATAAAATATTCTATATTTTAACAAGTGTCATTGTCAAATAGTTAGTTGGGTCAAACCAGAATTCTACCCAACAGTCATAATAATTTATTACAATTAACAAATTCGAAATTCGGAATTGCCATAAATGACAAAATTTTTCCAAATTCGAATTTACCAAAAACGGAATAATTTCCCAGAAAATTAAATTTCCAAATATCTTATTTTGGGGGATGTCACATCCTTTCCCCCTTCAATAAAAACACTGTCCTCAGTGTTTGTTCCCTTCTTGGAACAATATTGGATGAGATTTCCGCAAATCTCCCTCCAATTCCCAAGTGGCCTCCTCAGGACTAAAGTGCTTCCATTGCACCTTTACCTGAGTGATGGCTCTGTTACGAAGAACTATTTCTCTCCGGTCCAGAATGAGTAGGGGTTCCACCTGGAATTCGCCTTCGGGCTCCACCTGTACCAAGTTCCAATCAATCATATGAGTAGGGTTGTGAACATACTTTTTCAATAAAGAAACATGAAATACATTATGAATTCTTAGATTTGCTGGCAATGCAAGTTAATATGCTACGGGTCCAATTCGAGCTAGTATCTCGAAGGGCCCACAGAATCTGGGTGCCATCTTGGCACAGTTTCCTAGCTTCAATGAGATTTTTCAGGCTTTGACCTTCAAAATATACATGGTCTCCCACTTGAAACTCTAAGTGTCTTCTTTTCAGATCTGCATAGCTCTTCTATCTGTCCTGTGCTTCTGTCAAGTTTTGTTGTACCCTTCTTACCATGTTCTCCATTTCTTGGAGCATCTCTGGCCCAACCATGAGTCTGTCAGCCCGGTTGTTCCAACTAATTGGAGTTGTACACTTTTTGTCGTACAATACTTCGAAAGGGCTCAACTTTGCTGAAGTTTGGTACCCATTGTTATACGCAAATTCTACCAAGTGTATATAATCCTCCCACTTGTTTGGTTTTGTTCTTACGTACATGCGGAGCATATCCTCTATGATTTGGTTTTTCCTTTCGTTCTGTCCATCCATTTGTGGATGATAACTTGTATTGAAATTCAAGTTGGTATGGAGCCCTGCAAACAATTCCTTCCAAAACACGGAGGTGAATTTTACGTCTCTATCTGAAATCACCGTTTTAGAAATAGCATGCAGTCTAAATATTTTTTTCATGAATATTTCAGGAATGTTTATAGCTTTAAAATTAGACTTTACTGGAACAAAGTGTGCAGACTTACCGAGTTTATCGATTACAACCATGATAGAGTCATTATGTTTATGAGTTTTAGGCAAACCTGTTACAAAGTCGAGTGATATAGTCTCCCATTTCCATTCTGGTACTGGTAATGGCTGTAAGAGGCTGGCTGGATGCTGGTGCTCGGCCTTAACCTGCTGACCATCTTGGCATCTAGCCAAGTATTTCCCTGTTTCGCCTTTCATGTTAGGCCAATAAAATAGTTTCCTAAGTGTTGTTATTGTTTTTTGGTACCCTGGGTGGCCGAAATATGGCTTCTTATGCACTTCGTCCAATATTGTCACTTTTAGCCCTGCTGAATCTGGTATGTAAAGTCTGTTTTTAAATCGTAGTAGTCCCTTCTCGTCGATACTTAGATCTGATTTATCTGAGTTCGCGGTATTGTTTGAAAATTCTTCCGTCATTTTGGTATAGTGTTCGTCATCAATAATTTCCGTCCTTATTCTTTCTTCTAGATCACTTTCTGCTCTGCTAATATTCATCTCAAATAACCCATGGATTCTTTTACTTAAAGCGTCTTCTACTTTGTTTTCCTTGTCCTTGTTATGTCTAACTTTGAAGTCGAATTCTCTTAAGAAGGCTAACCACCTTGCTTTCCTTGCGTTAATATCTAGTTGGTTAAACAAGTATTTCACCCTGCTATTGTCCATTAATAATAGGAATCTTCTGCCCATTATGTAATGTCGCCACATCTTTAAGGCGTGTATTACTACTACTAATTCTAAGTCATGAGTGACGTAATTTCGCGCATGTTCTTTTAATTTTTGGGACTCATAACAAATAACATGTCCTTCCTGAGTTAGGACACCACCTAGCCCTTCATTACTTGCATCAACACATATCGTGAAGTCTTTATCTGGGTTTGGTACTTTCAATATGGGTGTCGTTGTCAATAATTCCTTTAGTTTGTTGAAGTTGTCTTGACATTTCTCTGACTAGTTAAACCTGGTTCCTTTTTTCTATAATGATGTGATAGGGTAGGCTATCTTGGAAAACCCTTCTATAAACCTGTGGTAGTATCCGATGATTCCCATGAACAACCGTATATCTGCTACATCTTTAGGTATTGGCCATTCCATAATGGTTTTCATCTTTTTCGGGTCTACGGAAATGCCCTCTGTTGAAATTACATGCCCAAGGTATTGTATGCCCAAGGTTTGTGCTTCCTTAACATTTGTAGAACTATTCTTAAGTGTTACTCATGTTCCTCCTCCGTCATTGAATAGACCAGAATATTTTCGATGAATACTACCATGAATTTTTTCGAGTACTCACTGAAAATACCGTTCATTAGACACATAAACGTGGCTAGGGCATTAGTGAGTCCGAAAGGTATGACTACAAACTCGTAGTGTTCGTATCTTGTCTAAAATGTTGTTTTGTTTATGTCTTCATCTTTTATCTGAACTTGATGATAACCAGATCGTAAATCCAATTTCGAAAAGATCTTGGCCCCCCCTACTTGATCGAACAAATCATTTATCTTTGGTAAGGGGTATTTATTCTTAATATTCATTTTGTTCAATTGTCTATAATCGATACACAATCTTAGAGTATCGTGCTTCTTTTTCACAAAGAGGATTGGTGCTCCCCAAGGTGAGACACTTGGTCTGATATACTCTTTTTCCAATAATTCCTGTAATTGTATTTTTAATTCTGTCAGTTCTGGTAGACTCATTCGGTAAGGCGCCTTTGAGATAGGGGCAGAACTAGGTAACAGATCTATGGAGAAGTCTATTTCCCTTCTAGAGGGTAATTCTAGTATCTCATCCACAAACATGTCTCTAAAATCACGTAAGACAACAAAGTCTTCCAACTTTGGCTTGTCCTTCTTTTCTGCTAGACTTGTCACTTGGATGGCATAAACTTGGCATCCTTTTCTCACACATTTCTTTAGTTGCATTGCTGAGATTTGTCTGACTGATACCAGTTTTGGTATACCTTGGGCTGTCTTGGTGGTGCCGGAATCATCTTTATAGTTAAGTATCTTTGTATAGAAATTTAATATTTATTTGTGTCATTCCAACCAGTCCATCCCAATAATCATATCGTAAGATATTAGTGGTAGGATTTTCAGATCGGTCCTTATAGTTTGACCATCTAGGCTAAACTCAAAATCTGAAATATAGTCAATTACTTTCCTTTTTGTACCTGTCGCTAGTTGCACAAGCCATGATTTTGCATGCTTCAGTATCTTAAGTTTATTTGACTCTACTACCTTCAGAGTAATATAACTTAATGTTGCTCCAAGGTCAATTAAAACAAAAATTCGAGTGTCCTGGATTTTAACTTTGACTTCTACCACTGAGGACTGGTGGTCAGCTTGTCATCCTTCGATGGCTGCATTTATCTGATGTAGGCTCCTGCCCATGTCTCCCACTATTGAGGCTTCTTGCAGGTTATGAACAACAGTTCTGTTTGTTGAACTCAAACGTGGGCAGTTCGTCCTGAGATGAGGTTCTCCACATTCCCAACACTTCAATGGCTCGCGGAAGCTGTCCCCAAACCTTTTTTCCCCCAGGTTTGCTGGTTTTCCACTGCCTTGAGCATTTGGAGGATTGTAGTGAAAATCCTTTCTTGGAAAACTCTTTGTTGCATTCCAATAAGGAGTTGGCTGGTATCCCTTCTTCCGTTGGTTCATTCTATCTTGTTTCTTGTCCTTCCAAGCTTTGGGAAACTCTGCCCGCTGTTTATATTGGTCGTAGCACATCCATACTTTTCTGAATAATTCACTTAAGGATTTGGGGTTATCAAACTCAATCTTGTCCTTGTAGGACTATGGTAGACAACTTAGAAATCACTAAATTTTTACTTTATCCTCCCGGATGTATGGTACGAATCTTAGCGGATCCAGAAATTTATTTATAAGGTCCTCCATCGTCATATGTTCGAGTCGTAATCCGTAAAATTTCTTCGTCTTCATTTCATAATAATTTTCAGAAAGGTATTGTTTCTTAAAATACTTTTTAAAGTCAGACCATTCCAACTGTTTCTCCTTTAGGCCCTTGGCCAATTTCAGATCTTGCCACCAAATACTGGCCTTCCCTTTCAGATTGTAGATAGCCATCCTGACCTTCATGTTGCTGGAATAGTTATAGATTTGGGAATACTTTTTGATGTCCAATAGCCATGCCTCTGCTTCTTCTCATGTCCTAGATTCACCGTCAAAGGTAGCGGGTTTAATCTTTTTGAATTCTCCTTCAAGGTGGTCTACTTGTTTTCTTTTCCTGTCAGTTTTAATTCCATCCTCAGCTGGAGGTGTTCCTTCAGACAAACTGTCTCCTTTTTTTGTTTCTGGCCCTGAGTTCTTGGAAGCTCTCTTACTAACTTCTTCATCGTTGTTATTGTCCTTTGGGATTTTCTTGGTCACTATACTGCGCAGCAGGACTTCGTTTATCTCCTGCTGTTCTTGTATTGATTTTTTCAATTTTTCATTGTCGGATTTAAATATCTGTAGCTCAACGATCAGTTTTCTCATTGTCTCCAACACTTCTGTGGGTGAACTTCCGTCACTATTATGCCTTGTATCTCTAGGAGGTCTTTGCTGTGGATTTTCTTTCATCCTATTTTTTGCATTGTCTTGAGCTGCCATACTTATTCACCAAAACAGAGAAAGTATTATGTTTGTAACCGCACAATTTATTAGTTTTTTTTAATCTAAAACAAAATATATACTAAGCACTACAGTGGTCCCGTTCAGGCCCAGTGTTGTAACTTTTGCTCTGATACCATATGTAATAAACCTCAAATTTATCATAAAAAAAAAAATCCTAGGGACATTATCCTTTAAATTTTTCATAAGATGGGTGCTTACATCTCCCTTTCAGCTTGGAGTGACTCTTTGACTTATTAATTTATCACAAACGAGAAGTTATAATGAAAATAGGACTTTTCCTAAACCCCTATATCATGCTATATAGATATTGATACTTAATTCATTTGCCCATACGCAAGGATTTGAATTTCCACTTTCCTAATTAAGGGAGTCAGGCTGAAGTGGACTTTGCATGCACAATGTTATGACCCTGACATTAATTACCTATAATCCTACCTAGCTAAGTCAACATTAGAACCAAAGGCGTACCAGGATGACTACTATTATTAAAGGTGAAATTTAAGGGTGGGTAACAAAGCACTTTCTCTAATGTTACGTTTTGGTTACGATACGATTAGAGTCTTCCACCATAACGAACAGAGCCCCGACTCGTCCCACTTAGGTCACTGCGTAACTAACTAACTACCCCTCCTCGTCTTGTTTGTGTAAAGAGAGCACTTCAGAGAGTCAAGGTGTAACGACCGATCATTTACCCTGGACAGTCATGGTTATACTGTTGTTTAACTTCATATCTTCCACATTAAGGAAGGCAGGTGCATCTGTCAGGAGGAGTTAAGACTCTAACCTGGAATTGATTGGCCTCAGTCCCGACACCTCGTCCCCCTGTTCCTCCCAATCCTGATGCGCCATCCAAGACCTAGCACATGGCTTGTACATCCGAAAGATTAAGGGTGGTGATCGTCCCTCTAGGGTTTTGGCAATCTCATTCTTGTTCTTCTGATTTCATACAGGAGGTTTTGTATTGCACATTGTTGCATAGGAAAGGGTTGTCGCCTCTGCGATCCTCATTGGTGAAGTCAACAAAAACCTCTGTCTACCTAGTAAGACCCTATGGAACTATTGAATCCTAAGTTAAAACGAAAACAAAGGGTTCATGGTTGTGTTGAGAGAAACTTTACTTTTGTAGTAGGAATAAGAGTTTATGCGATCTCTCCCATCATTCCAAAGTCGACCGTGGTAGAGGCTAATACCGAAGGTTCTTTCTCTATACCACCATGGCCCTGCGCCCTCTGTTTGTGTCCCATGGGTTTCTACTGACTCTTTTACTTAACTCTGAGAATGGCAACTATTTCAGAGGAAAATTGATGTAGCACCAAAAGGGTTTATTCATTCGTCATAGAGAGATACAAGGGTCTACCGTATCTGTCCTCGTCTGTGTTTGATGTATCCTATTTGTAGTATAGTGATGGCCTTCTAGTAAATTATTGTAATGGCCAGTTTCACATTTTACACCAATTTATTTTGATAAACTAACTAATTTCATATCACAGTAATGAAATAACAGTGACTTCTGTAACATTCAAGAAATTTTTACTAATTTAACTCATTCGTATGCAATTTCGTCAATATAATAAGATTTAATAGCAAATCAATTCAAAACAATGCATAATTCTTACCTGAACCTGATGCTACTATTTGCTCACCGCTTGCTTCCTTCCCGCTTCTTTAGAACACTACCCAAAACCGACCACCCTGCCGACTAGTTAGCTCCTAGCCCTAGGATATCAATGGATATCCTAGCTCTCCGAGCCCAAAACCCCTAGCAACCCTGGGTGCACTTTTTAAATTCCACTCCAATTTTCACTCTGCCAATTCCCCGCTCTCCCAAATTCATCCCCAACTCCCGTAACATAATCCTTCCCCCAAACTCCTTTCCCCCCCTTATCCCTCCTTCACCGACTTCCCTTC
>SNQJ01S0043742.1:25682-48750 GCA_010110895.2 Picea sitchensis
ATCGTCATCATCATGGTGATGGTGATGGTCAATGTTTTCTATTTATGTAATAATGTATTATTAATGTATTTCTACTTTATTACTCCAATATATTAATGTACTATTATAAATTAAATATTTTTTTAATGTTTTAATGCTTTATTAATGTATTAATTAACAATACTTTATTAATGTATTATTTCATAATGTATAAATATTTTATTAATACATTAATTTATTAATTAAGAATATATAATATATTAACTATAATATATTTAATCACAATAATAATGACTTAATATACTATTATAATTTATTACTTAATGTATTTGCTAGTGCTTTATTAATACATTAATTAATAATCTATAAATGTGTTATTTATAAAATATTTTAACATTATAATAATGAGTTAATACATTATTATAATATATTAATTTGGGTGATATATTATTAAAGTATTGATGTATCGTTATTTTATTAATGTATCATTACCTTATTAATTAATGTATTACTTTATTATTATATAAATATTTTATTAATGTATTAATGCTTTAATATAATAGTTTTAATATAATAATTTAATTTATTTTTTATTACTTTAATACTTTTTTAATGTATTAATGTTTTATTCATGTATTACCTTATCAATGTATTCCTTTATTATTGTATAATAATGTATTAATAATAATAATATATTATTGTTTTATAATAATGTATTACTTTAACATTAAAACATTATTAATACTGTATTAATATATTAATAAAATAAGATATTAATAATACATTATTAAAGTATGAGTTAATATACTATTATAATTTATTAGGTAATGTATTTGTTAGTGTTTTATTAATAAATTTATAATAATGAGTTAATACATTATTATAATATATTAATAATTTAATAATGTATTGATACTTTTTTAATGTATTAATTATGTAATATTAATGTTTTAATATCAATATTTATATATTTATTTATAAAATATTTAATAATTTAATGTATTTAATATATTTAATGTATTAACGTATTAATACATTAATGTATTAAAAATGCTTTACTAATGTATTAATGTATTAATACATTAACGTACTAATAATACTTTATTAATGTAATAATAATAATGTTTTACTAATGTATTAATGCTTTACTAATAATGTATTAATGTATTTATTTATAAAATATTTAATACATTAATGTATTAATAATGCTTTACTAATGTATTAATCTTGTTTCAGGCATGTCGACCATCAACTAGCAACAACCACTTTTATGTAAAAAGTGGTCGATATACATTGATCGATGCCATTAATTGAAAAAGGTGGAAAATGACGTCGATCGACGTATATCAACCACTTTTTCATAAAAGTGGTTGTTGCTAGTTATAATGATATTGAGAAGAAATTTTATTATTTTTATTAATAATATTTACAAGAATTATAAGTGATGTAGTTCAAGATAACAAGTAATTGTGTGAGTAATGAAACATTAAATATATATGTATGATGGCTAAGTGGTAACCCATAACCGATGCAATGGGATTTTGTTGCTTGATACATCATACAGAAGGGAAAAGATGAGACTGAATTGAACCAAATTAGGAGATTTAACCTAACGAAAAGGCATGAAAACATTGGGTTTGCAATTTTTAAAATTAACCTTTGAAAGTCAGTCAGTACACAATCCAAGGATAGCCTTCGTAGAGCGAATGTCCATGTGAATTTTGTACAGTCCAAGGATAGCCTTTGTAGAGCCACTGTCCATATGAATTTTGTACAGTGGAAGTTAGCCTCAATATTTACATATATATTATTATTACATAAATAAAAGTAAAACCATCGATTTCCAAATTTAAGAATTGGTCCAAAATGCCAGTGAATTGAGAATAAAATCTACAAATTTGGCGAAAATGACATTGAATTGAGAATAAAATCCAAAGCATTGACAACCTACTTAAGCCTCTAGAATAATGCATAGGACTCCGGAATGTGTTTCCACATAAATCATTGTGTGCAAGTTTTTCCCACTAAAGAAGCGTTGATCTCTCAAACTCGCGCTCCATTTCAACATTCCCATGAGTGTCATTCTTAAAAAACAAAAAATTGCATGGTTTAAAAAAAAATCGATGGTATAAAAGTCAAGGTGTGAAGGGGATTTTGTTTTATTAAACATGTCAGATAAAGGAGAGGCTGATATTTTGTATTATTATGCATGAGAAATAATAAGGGGATGGCCTTTATTTTTATTTTTTTGACAAGAACGGTTAGAGAGATTTGTATTAAAAGGTGGACTAGCCACTGGTTCGATTACAAAATGGCATTGCTTCACTGAGCAACTGCCTGTAAGGAGCTTAACAGTACTCCTGAAAACACTAACCTTGGGTCTTTACCCACAGAAGCGACTCATTTAACCTACGAATACAGACTTATTTAGTGCCTTGACTTCTATACAAAATGTCAAGTTGCTTAAGAAGAGATGAGATCGCTTCAGACTGAGCGGCTGGTTATTTTTTAGAGTCCTTTTTCCATTCATTGTTCAGCTGGGACATTTTAACTTTCAGCTGACCTATTCTTTCCTCAAACTCTTCCTTTGGGTTCTTCATTTCTTGATGCATCTTGCTGATTTCCTCCGTAAAACCGAACTTTGCAGTGGAGATGTCTTGCTCCAGTTTCTCCATTCTTCTGCCTACTTCTGAATCCAAGTTCTCTAAGAAATCTAGTTGGAACTGTAACATCAGTTTTAGGTTTTCCAATGCTGAATCCATGATCTTCAACCGCTCCTTCGTGGTAGGCTTGCTGTTGGAACCTGATGCCATCGCTTGGAACCTCCCCTACTTTGCGCACTCTGGATATTCAAAGGCAGTTTCACTGAATAGCTATGCTTAGAATTTCTCTAAGCCTATGGATATGTTCTTGATTTAAACTCGCCCTCCCTGGCCTTCTTCATTTGTCCTTCTTTGATCGTTTCAAGAGGTATAGTCAGGGTGCTCTTCTGTCCCCCCCTTACCTGAGATCCGATCTTTCTCGGTCCATCCTTTGCCCCGTTCGTCCAATTGCGTGGTCCTGGACTGACTGAGTCTGGTCACTGTCCTTCTCGTCCTATCCCCCTCTTTTCCACTTGCAAAAGATGCATGTGAGCTGAGTTGTCGAGTCACGACATCTCCACCGTGGACAACAAACCATTTAAATTCAAACTTCCCGGTGCCAAAAGGGCGCCTCTATTTGCTTCAGCATCCGCGTCCTCATTTAGCTCTCACAATACATGGAATAACTTATATGAGGTGAAGCTCCTAAGAAGGAGGCAGATTTTTTCCAGCAGGTTGTTTAGTTGAGCGCTCTGGTTTTTGGAACAGTGGATAATGGCACTGATTATCATTCTGGAGTCTCCTACGATGATCAAGTTCTAGATCCCATGCTTGCTGGCTTGACACAGTCCCTGCCACAATGCCATGGCTTTTGCGCTATTGTTGGTGGCAATACCTAAACCCAGGGCATATCTCATGATTGTTTCTGCATTGGGGCTTTCAATTGTCCCTCCTCCACCTGCTTGGCCCAGATTTCCCTTTGAGGCCCCGTCGAAGGATAGGATATAGGCCTTCCTTTCTTTTTTCCAATTGACAAAATCCTGTTTTCCTGTCCTTATTTCCCAATCCTCTTGGTGTGGGGCATTGGATGTGCTCCCATTTTGCCTTTGAATTCTAAATTGGGCTAGCCAGATCTCTTCCTTTTCTTCCATCTTCCTACTGCATTTTGGTTGATGAAGGTAATGGGCCCATTCACCGAAGAATGCTTGAATACTGGTGACCACTATGGGTGTGCTCCTTTTCCTATCCCTGAAGACTCTGTTGTTCCTTTCCAGCCATAGTCTCCACAGGATAAACCTTGGGAGGACTCTCCAAAGCATAGAGGCATAGCTTTGTTTCTGGTTTTGAAATGGGTAAAGGGAATCCCAACCTTGGAGAAGGCTCTTGATGTCTTGAGGGCGGAGGAAATCGGTTTGCAGTCCGATTGCCAGCCTCCAAACTTCTTTGGAATAATTACAATTGAGGAGGAGGTGATTTGAAGTTTCTTCAGCCTGTTGGCATAGAGGGCATCTGAAGGGGCCCTCCCAGCCTTTCCTTCAGAGGTTTTCCCCTGTTTGGATGCTGTTATGGCCAAGAGTCCAGATAAACAGATCGATTTTGGGAATGGATTTAGTTTGTCAAATGGTTTTCCAGAGGGTCATGTTGGGTGGGACGTTGGGGACGTTTAGAAAGGATCTATAGCCATTGGAGGTGGTATAGGGCTTAGCATTCTTTCCCCAGCCTCTCTCATCCTTCCCTTTTTTTTTGAGGGGAGCTTTCCCTTGTAGGCAGAGCTTAAGAGTGCACCAGTCACCTTCTAAATCTGGGGGTAAGTTGCCCACTTCCCATACTTGCCACGACTTGCATTTGTCCTTTCCCCACGTTGAGATGTTGAAAAGAGTCTTTAATTTTTGCCTGTCCATCCACTCTTTGAGTCGCTTCAGGTCCTGTCTCAATTCTAGAGGAGGGTCTCCTAGAATTGAATCCTGCAAGATTTTGATTTTCTTCACATTTCTTGGCACCCAGGTGAGGAGGGGAATGAAATGAGCCAAGGTCTTTTTGCAGAGGGTGAAGATAGGGGATCCTTTAGACTCGTTGCAGGGGTTTTCTATGCATCTCTCCCTTGCTCCCCTGAAATATTTTTTCCACAGTGCTTCTTTGCTCCAGGCTAGTTCACCGTTGACAATATTCCAGAGAAGTTTCACCCCCAATGCTAGATTTTGTACTCAGGTTTTTTTGAAGTTGAGACCTCCTTCCAAGAGAGGCTTTGAGATTTTTTCCCAACTTATGAGGTGCAGTTTCCTACCTGTCTGCTTCCCGCCTTCCCACCAGAAGCTTCTTTGCATTGCTTCCATTTTTTAAATTATGGAGATAGGGGATAGAAGCAGCGAGCTCTGATAGATGGGTACGCTGGCTAGAATGGACTTGATTAGGAAAACTTTCCCTGCAAGATTTAGCCAATTCACCCCCCTGGAGGAAATTCTCTTTTTTAGCTTGTCAATTAGGTGGTTCCACTGTGAGGCCCTTGGGGTAGCTTTGAAGATAGGAATTCCTAGATAGTTAAAGGCCTCCCAGTTGGTGTGTCCTTCCATCCCCAATACTCTAGATATTTCCATCATCTCTTTGGGCGTGATGTTCCAGCCATAAATCTTGATTTTTGCCTGACTTATCTCGCTTCCTAAAACTGCAGCATATGCATCTAGTTCCTCCTTGAACTTCTTTGCAACTATTGGGCTTGATCCTCCTAACAGCAGGGTATCGTCTGCAAATTTGGCATGATTTATGTCTTTCACGCCTTGTGCTATTCTTAAACCCTGAAGGTTGTTTTGGGCTTTGGATTTTTCCAGCTGATAGCTTAGAACATAAGCCTGGATTGCATAAAGGAGGGGCGAGAGTGGGCACCCTTGCCTTAACCCTCTGGAGGCTTGAAAATTTTTTGTTACTCTTCCATTCACCATGGGGGCTATCCATGGCGACCCTATATAGGCTCTAATCCAATTTACAAAAGGCTGATCGAAACCAAACTTCCTCATCACCTCAAAAAAAAAACTGTGATTAACTCTATCAAAAGCATTTGCTAGATCTAGTTTTATAATCATACCTTTATCTTTCCTCTGGATGCTTGAGTGAAGGGCCTCTTGCACAAGGATGATGTTGTCTGCAATGTGCCTTACTTTGATGAAGCCTCCCTAGTTTTCTGGGATGATAAGAGGGAGGATTGTTTTCAATCTGTTTTCTATAACCTTGGTGAGGATTTTGTAGCTTGTATTGTAGAGGGAAATCGGCCTGAAGTGGTTAAAGCTAAGCGCTCCTTTCTCTTTCGGGATAAGTTCCAGGAAGGTCGAGTTTGTGCTCCCTCCTAGCCTGCTGCTCGATTGTGATTTCCTTATCATTTTGGTGAGATCAGATTTGATTATCCCCCAACAATGTTGGTAGAATCTGGATATGAATCCATCCGGACCAGGAGCCTTATCCGGATGCATTTGGTCAAGTGCCTCTTTTATTTCTTGCTGCGAAACTTCCTCAACAAGTCTAATATTGATGTCTTCCTTTATGAGATTTGGGATGATGGAGAGGGGGTACCTGTGGGGATCAATGTTTGTCCTTTGTGTTTCTGAGTAGAGGGTTTCAAAAGTTTCGAAGGTTGCTTGTCTGATGCCTTCTTGATCTGAGATTATAATATTTTGGGCCTGAATTTCTGTCACTGCCTTATAATGCTTCCTTGCTTCCGCTTGCTTATGAAAATAGCTAGTGTTTTTATCACCTTCCTTCATCCAGACGCTACGATATTTTTGCATCCAATAACATTCTTCTTCCCTCCAGGCCTAGTGCCATTGTCGTTGGAGGTCGTCCTCTTTAAGTAGGTCCTGCTGTGTGACCTCCCTGTTTTCCAAATCCAGCTGATGGCTCTCCAGGCGCCTTTGGGCTTCTTTGCGCAAGGTGGCTGGGTCGGGTTGTCTTTTTGCCCAGGAATTTAGCATAGTCTTAATCCTTCATAGTTTCTCTTCCCAAACATAAAATGCAGAACCTTTTACCTTGTTTGTCCACACCCTGGATACTAGGCGCAGAAAGTCTTTTTCTTGTGTCCATGACGGATTGAATCTGAAAGGGATGGGTCCCTAGCCTTGGTTAGTCTTAAACTCTAGGCGTACAAGCTTGTGGTCAAAGGTGTTGTGTGGGAGGATTTCTAAGGAGGCTATGAGCCTGTTGGTCCACGTATAGAGGCCCTTGAGTGGCTTGATGTCCATTAAATCCCAGGTTGAGATTAGATCTTCCACCCATTCTCTAGTTGGGTCCCATACAATAGATCCCCCTCGTTTTTCTTCCTGGGCCAGAGTTACATTTAGATCCCCTCGAAGGATGATATTTTCTAAATCATTGTTTGTTAAGAAGTTTTGGAGGGTTTTCCAACAGTTCTTATTTTCTTCTATATGCTGTGGGACATAGATATTAAAGAGGCTTACCGTATGTCCGGAGTCCTTGTGGAGGAGCTGGGTGTAAATCCAATGCATGTAGGTGTTTGAGCTTATCATTTATATTTTGGAGGTGTTCCACAGGGTGCAGAGCCCTCCTGACGCGCCTCTGGCGTTTTCAGCTAAACCTTGGTTGTTTCTCCAAACGTTCTTTGAAAATTTGAGAGAGTCCCGTTGACTCATCTTGGTCTCATGGATGAGTAGGATGTTCGTTTTCGATGCTCTGATGATATCCCTGAGAGCTTCTTCCTTCCTTTTGCTGCCTAGACCCCTACAGTTCCAGGAGGTTAACTTCATTAATTACCTTGGGGGGGGGGGGAATGGCCTCCTTGGGAGGCTTTAGTTAGATTCCTTATTTGCCTCACACCGATCAGTTGTTTGATGGTTGGATGTGCTCCTTTTAGAACGTCTTTGTAGGTTTCCTGATCTCTTTCTGCTTTTTTGGATTTCCTGCCTCTTCCTGGTTTCTTTGGGGTTTCCTAGGCTTCACTTGCTCCTTTTGAGTCGTTCCCTGACGAGATGTAACCATCCTCGATGCCTTGAGTCATCCCAATCCTTTGAGGGGATTTATTTTTCTCCTCTCCTTCTGTTATCTTTTGGGTTTCTCCGTCTTCAGGAATTTGGGTACCTCTTGCCTCTTCCTCTTAGGCATCTTTGCTTGGCTCCTCCATCTCACCTTCAGTTTCCGGAGCCAATGTGTTGAAGCTGATAGCCATATCTTTGATACCTAGGTTCCTGTCCTAAGTTGGAGCTAGTTTTTCACTTCTTGGACCTTTTGATTTCGGTTTCCCTTTCCAGGCTTGTTGCCAGCCTTCTTCTCCTGCCTTTTCTGTATTTGGGTTTTTTGGGCAGTTTCTCTGGAAGTGTCCATATTCGTGACATCCTCTACATTTGAACGGGAGATGCTCATAATCCAGCTTTTGAAGGTGGTGCCAATCCCCTACCTTTAGTTTTACCGCTTCCGGCAAACCTACCTCCAGGTCAACTTCCACACAAACCCTTGCATAGGAATACTGGTCTTTTGGGTCGACTCTATCGATATAATGTCCCAGTCCATTTCCTATAGCTTGTAGAAATGAGGAGTTCCAACAGTGTATTGGCAGGTTCGGGAGTCTTACCCAGACATGGACGTCTTTTGGAACTTCCGAGGCTGGATGAAATCTTGGAGTCCATCGATTCAGATAGATCTCTGTCCTCTTGAGAGATGAATTCAAAAATAAAGTATTATCTTCCAACTGCATAACATGTTACACTGTTTTTTATCAATGGCCGGCAGTTCCTTTGGATCCAATTGTTTGTTATTTTGTTTGAGGGCTAGAGGCCCATGAACTGACCTACCAAGCCGCGATCTGAGAGGGACAGCGTGACCTTCATTGGCTGCTCCAGGGGAAGGTTGATCTCCAGAACATCATTTAGCCTCTTTACAAAGCTTGGCACTTCTGCCTGGGGAGATTTCTTACTGCAGGCTGCGACTAGTTTATGAAAGGATGAGGTTGGGGAGGGAGGGGGTGGGGCTCCCCTCTTCCTTGGCTAGGCATGGCAATGACTGAATGCAAACCCTAAATCAGAGCGAGGGATTTACCTTCGTGCTGCAGATTATTACTCAAGGGGATGGCCTTTATTAAAGAGCATGAGAGGATGTTTAAAAAAAAAAATAACCATGGGGAAATCGGTAACACGTCAGGATTACCTAGGTCAAGCCTAGGTTCAAATCCATCGGTTGCCACTATAAACCCAAGAGTATATCCAACATCTCGCAATCCAGATATACCAATAACTTGTGACTCAGTAAGAGCCAAAACACCCTGAGGGGGACACCTACCCTTTGAGCCTTATCATAATGGGCCTAAGTCTCAATGGGGTTTGATCCCTGGTGGGCTGGGTAAAAATCACCATCCCCCACCAATAGGCCCCACGTCCTTGACTGAGAGGATGTTTTAAAATTAAAGGTGAGGTGGATAATATTTTAAAAACATATGTGTGAGGTATAATATATGTGTTTTATTAATCTAATTTTTTTAAATTAAAAGTTATATTTTGGGGTGTAACCTATAATATAAAAGTATTCCTTCATTTTTAAAAGGTTCAGTTTTATATAAGAAGTCGTTTTTGGAGTTTTTTTTGTTAATGACGAAAGTGCAAAGTTCTAAGTTTGAGGTGGATAAATTCAATGGTAAGAATAAATTTGCGCTATGGAAATTCAAGATGCGAGATTTGCTTGTGAAACAAGGATTGCAAAAGGCATTGGCTAGAAAGACAGAGAAACCGGTAAGCATGATAGATGAGGACTGAGAAGATATGGATGCAAGAGTCCTCAGTACCATTTGTTTGTGTCTAGGAGATGAAGTGTTGTTTAACATTGCTGAAGAGGTGAAAACAACAAGTTTGTGGACCAAACTGGAGAGTCTGTATATGAAAAAGAACTTGATGAACATAATCTTCTTGAAGAGGCAGTTGTACAACTTGCGGAAGAAAGAAGGTACGAAAATTGTTGATCACTAGAATGTTTTCAACAGTCTTGTTTGTCAATTAGATAGTATGGACGTAATGAACAAAGATGAGGACAAGGAAGTTATGTTATTGTGTTTGTTTCCTCGGTCTTGGGATCATCCGATAATAACTATGTGGTTTAGCACAACAGATGCCATTGATTATGACATTGTTGTGGGAGCTTTGTTGTTTGAGGAGATGAGGAAAATATCCAGTAAAGAAACCTCAACAACAGAAGCAATGGTGGTCAGAGGTCGATCTACAAAAAGAGGGAAAAATCAGACAGGTACATCAAGGTCTAAGTCAAAAGGAAAGAAGACTTTGCAGAAATGTTGGTTTTGTGGCAAATCTAGGCATCTCAAGAAGGATTGTTGGAAAAGAGAGAATGCATCCAACGAGGACTCCACAAAAGAAGCAAAGGAAGCCAATGTAGCTGAAACAAGTTCAAGTATGGTTGATGAGGTATTTTCTACTTGTGATGTTTCACATCAACATCAACATTGGTTGTTAGATTATAGTGCGTCCAACCACATGTGTCTTCATAGAGATTGGTTCTCAACTTAACAATCTATTGATGATGGTGTTGTTTTTATGGGAAATGTTTTTTCTTGTAAAATTGTTGGAGTTGGTAGTGTCTGGATTAAAATGATCAATGGTTATGTAATAACATTAACAAATGTAAGGCATGTTCCCGAACTAAGAAATAACTTGATATCTTTGGGAGTTATAGGGTCTATTGGTTACAAGTGTAGACCTTAAGGTGGAGTACTGAAGGTGTCCAAAGGCATCTTAGTGGTCATGAAGGAAAAGAGGATTGAGAACCTTTGTAGGCTTGAAGGAAGGACATAAGTGAATCAAGAAGTGGTAGCATCTAAATATGAAAGTGACTCTGTTCATTCATGGCATCAACATTTGGGTCATAAGAGAGAGAAATGGCTTAAGGTAATGGTTGATCGTAAGTCACTTCCAAGTTTGAAGTTTCTGAATTTGAATTTTTGCAAGTATTGTGTTTTTGGAAAACGGTGTAGACAAAAGTTTAAAACATGAAAACATATAAGAAAAGGTTTCCTTGATTACAGTCATTCATATGTTTGGGGACCATCCCCTACAATTTATTTTGGAGGATCATCATATTTTGTGACATTTATAGATGATTACTCTAGAAAGGTTTGGGTCTATTTACTTAAAAGAAAAGTTGATGTATTTAATAATTTTAAGCAATTCATAGCTTTGGTTGAAAAGAGAACTAACAAGTTAATCAAGTGTTTAAGAACAGATAATGGAGGTGAGTTCACATCTGTGGAATTTGAGAACTATTGCAAGGAAGCTAGGATCGAAAGACATAAGACCATGATTTATACTCCTCAATAGAATGGTGTTGTTAAATGCATGAATACGACTCTTCTAGAGAGAGAAAGGAGCATGCTTAGTAATGTCAATATGCAAAAAGGATTGTGGGAAGAAGTAGTTCTTACAACATGCTATCTGATAAATTGGTCACCATCAACTGTAATAAACTGTAATGTTTCAGAAGAGTTATGGATAGGTCATTTGTGTGATTTTCAAATCTGAGAATATTTGGTTGTGACACTTATGCACTCATTTCTAAATATCAATGTTCTAAGTTAGATCCTAGATCAAATAAATATGTCTTTGTTGGTTATGGTAATGGAGTTAAGGGGTACAGATTTTTGGGATCCCACTACCCAAAAACTCCTCATAAGAAGAGATGTAGTATTTCATGAATCTCACTCTTAAAATCAGAATTGGTAGATGTTGAAGTGAGACAAGAACATGTACCACAATTTCAGTAAATTCAATTGGAAACTCAACCATCTTCATAAAGGGAGGAGCATGAAGAAGTTCTACAAGAAGAAGATGAAGATGCAGAAAATATCCAGGAAACCGAGGATATGCCTCAACCATATCTAAGGAGATCTTCACTAGTCAGGAATCATCCTAAAAGGTATGGAGATTATGTTTCATCTATCGTTTTGGTTTCATTGATCAAGAACCTGGTTGTTTCCAGGAAGCAATTGAGGTCTCTAAAAGTGCTCAATGGAAGAAAGCTATGAAAGAAGAAACAAATTCCTTAGAGAGGAATAAAACATGGGACCTGGTAGAAATTCCAAAGGACGAGAAGGTTGTCGATTGCAAAAGGGCCTACAAACTAAAAAAGGGTGTTGATGATAAAGTCTAAAGGTATAAAGTAATACTGGTAGCAAAAGGGTATTCTTAAAAGGAAGGTATTGATTTTCATGAGACATTTTCACCAGTTGTGAAGCTTGTTTCATTTCATATTGTGCTAGCACTAGTTTATTTACTTGATCTTGCATTAGAGCAGCTAGGTGTTAAAACAATGTTTCTACATGGAGATTTAGATGAGGATATATATATGGAAAAACCAGAAGGGTTTGTTCAGGATCGCAATAAGAGGTTTGTTTGCAAACTCGAGAAGTCATTGTATGGCCTGAGACAGTCTCTCAAGCAATGGTACAAGAAGTTTGATTCCTTCATGGTGAGCCTAAATTTTAAAAGTGAATATGATCATTGTGTTTACTTTAAAAAGTTGGAAATTGGCATGTTCATTATTTTGGTGTTATATGTTGATGATATGCTTGTGGCAAGAAAAAGTATGGTCGAAATAAACATGTTAAAGTCTCAGTTGGCTAGGGTGTTTGATATGAAGGATCTAGGAGCAAAAAAACAAATCTTAGGCATGGAGATACAAAGAGATAGGAAAAATGGTAAGCTGTGGTTATCACAACAGAAGTATGTGGAGAAAATACTTATGAGATTCGATATGAATAATGTGAAACCTATACAGATATCTTTGACTTCACATTTCAATATTTCTTCAATTTTATGTCCTAGTAATGATGAAAAAAATTATTATATTTCTTGTGTACCATGTTCTAATGTAGTAGGAAGTTTGATGTATGAGATGGTGAGTACTGGACCATATATTTCACATGCAGTTGGTGTTGTCGATCAATACATTGAAAATATAGGAAAAGAGCATTGGGAAGTAGTGAAACAGATGCTTCGATATATTAGAGGCACAAGAATTTATTATGTCACCTATGATGGTTCCAAATATTCACTTTGCAGTTATGTAGATTCATATTTTGTAGGTGTCTTGGACAAAAGGTGATCCACTTTAGGATATGTATTCAGTCTTGTAGGAGGACCTGTTAGTTGGATGTTAAAGCTTCAAAATGTATTCTCTTTATCCACTACTGAGGCAGAGTATATGGATTCTTCACATGCATGCAAGGAGGCAATTTGGTTATAGGGTTTGTTGGGTGAGTTTGGAAGGATGCAAGACAAGGTGGAGGTATTTTGTGATAGTCAAAGTGCTATTCATTTGGCTAGAAATCCATCTTATCACAGTAAGACGAAGAATATTTATATTACGTAGCATTTTGTAAGACAGGTTGTTGATGAAGGTGGAGTGGCTCTAGAAAAGGTCCATACAAAAGTGAATTATGCAGACATGTTTACAAAACTAGTTTTGTTAGAGAAGCTACGATGGTGTTTGGCTTCTCTTGGCTTGAAAAAAAGGTGATGAATTAATTAAGGGCATGGTATATCAGGTAAATTATTGTATAATTTGACATGCCCACAAACACACATGGAAAGCATATAACACATACCCAAAATTCTCCCACTTGTTGTTTTCTTTGCATACAGGGGTTCACAGGATTACATAGTCAACAATCCAGAGCAGCAATGCCCATTGTTACTCTACACCAGGAGAAATTCTATGTGTTCATAGAATTTGTCAATGAATCTGCAACATTCTTCAAAGTGTCAACCTTTTCCAGCAACACCTTCTTTTCTTCAACCATGTCTCTCACAAAGTGATACTGAACATCAATATGCTTTGTCTTCAAATGATAAGCATGGTTATTTGCCAAGAATATTACACTCTCACTGTCACACTCTAATATCATTGTTTTTTGTACCAATCCAATACTTGAACACAATCTCCGTAACCATATTGCTTCCTTTCTTGCATGAGTGGCTGCCATCTATTCAACTTCTGTAGTTGAGAGTGCCACTACAACCTATCGTTTGTTCATCCAACTGATTGCTCCTCCAAATAGGTTAAACACATACCCACTTGTGGATCTTCTACGATCTAGATATCCAACCCAATCTGCATCAACAAACCCATGTGTGTACACCACTCTATCAAATATTGGTCTTCCTTGGTAGCACAATCCATAATTGGTAGTGCCACACAAATACCTGAAGACGCTCTTTACTGTTGTCCAATGCTCCTACCCTGGTTTTGACATATACTTGCTCAAAACTCCCACTACATGTGCAATGTCTGGTCTAGTACAGACCATTGTATACATCAAACTGCCAAATGCACTAGCATACAGAACATGGGACATGTCCTTTTCTTCTTCATGTGTCTTGGGAAACTGATCTACAAATAACTTTACACTTATAGGAATAGGAACCTTGATAGATTTACTTCCATGTATATTAAACCTCTGCAATAACGTCTGAACATATTTTCTCTAATTCAACCATATTTTCTTGTTTGCATGATCTCTTTTAATCTCCATTCACCGAATGAAGTTAGCAGCACCGATATCCTTCATGTCAAATTTGTAGGATAGCTGCGATTTCACCTCCTTGATAACATCAATGTTATTTCCTACCAACAACATGTCATCAACATACAACACTACAAAAATGAAGTGATTGCCAACCTGCTTGGAATATACACAATGATCATCCTTGCTTCTCACAAATCCTAATCCAAGTATGTATGTGTCAAAATTTTTGTACCACATCCTAGGTGATTTCTTCAGACCATATAATGAATTCTTTAGCTTACAGGCCAACTCTTTCTTTCCCTTCACTACAAAGCGTTTTGGCTACTTCATGTAGATTTATTCTTCCATATCCCCATGTAGGAATGTTGTCTTCACATCCATTTTTTCCACTTCAAGATAAAAAGCAACAACAATAGATAAAATAAATATAATAAAAGTTAACTTGGAAACATGTGAAAAAATCTCACCAAAGTCAATTCCCTCTACCTCGGAATAACTTTTTTCTACTAACCGAGATTTGTATTTCTCCATGTTTCCTTCTACATTAAAATTCTTCTTCAACAACCATTTGCTACCAACATATTTTCTTCCAGCTGGAAACTCAACTATATCCCATGTCTCATTCCTATCCAAGACATCCATTTCTTCAACCATGGCCTTCTTCCAGAGTTTTCTATCCTTTGAATTCATTGCTTCCTTGACAGTTCTGGGATCATCATCAGTAATAGATAAATAAAAAATAAAACGAAAATCAGGTGGACTATACCTTTCTGGTTGCCTTCTTTCCCTCATTGATCTCCTCAATATTGGGGTATGAGGTTCTTGTTCTTCTACTTCATCTTCTTCAGATGATTCAGATTTTGCATCATTCAACTAAAACTCTATTTTCTCAGGTTCTTCTTGCCTTGGTAGGAATTCTTGTTTGGAAGTATCTTTTACCTCTCTAAAAACAACATCCTGACTGTAAAAAGTCTTCTTAGTATTTGGGTTCCAAAATTATAACCTTTCACACCATCTTTATAACCCATAAAGATACACTTTTCAGCTTTATTATCCAGCCTACTCCTATTTTTCTTTGGAACATGTACATAAGAATCACAACCAAACACTCTAAGATGTTTTAGAGAGGGTTTCTTACAAGTCCATACCTCGTGTGGAGTTTTATCATCTACCATTTATTAGAGTGATCGATTAACCAAGAAACATGTCGTACCCACTGCCTCTTCCCATAATTCTTGTCCTAACTCGGCACCACTAAGCATGCTCCTTGATTTTTCCATCAATGTCTTGTTCCTCATTTCTGCAACTCCATTCTGATAAGGTGTGTATGGAGTAGTCTTTTTCCTTGCTATACCACACTTATTACATAATTCTTTGAATTCATTTCCACAAAATTATCCACCATTATCTATCCTCAATACCTTTATTTTCTTCTCTGTCTGATTTTCTACTAGAGCCTTAAACTTTTTAAATTTATCAAATACCTCAGATTTCTTTCTAAGAAAATAAATCCATGTGTTCCTTGAGAAATAATCTATGAATGAAACATAATACACACATTTACCTAGTCATGGAATAGGCACAGGTCCAAACACATCACTGTGTATCAACTCTAAGATCCCCTTTGCTCTTGTAGCACTAGATGAGAATCTTATTCAATTATGTTTACCATATATGGAATGTTCATAGAAATCAAAATCTAGAGTGTAATTAGACATACCTTCAACCATACCTTTACCGTGTAGTGTTCGAAGGCCCTTTTCTACAATATGCCCTAGTCTTTGATGCCACAACATGGTCTTCTTTCTAGGGACAATATTGGTCTTGTATTCTTTATTTCTCCACTCAGGGACAACATAACATTTACACCCATTAATATAAGTTCTTCCCAAAAACTTGTGCAAATTTCCACACTAAACTCCCCTCATCAACACCATTACTCCTGGTACCATCTTGCAAGTTTCCTTTACCAATACAGTATCCACTCCTGGATCATCCAACTTGCTTACAAATATTAGGCTCCTGGCTAGTTTTGGAATGTGCATAACCCCAGGGAGAGTTATAATCCTTCTATCTTTTAGCAACAACTTAACCCTTCCACATTCCATGATTTTGGCTATCGAGTCATCTCCTAGGAATACATCACCACCATAATATTTTTCATATTCACAGAACCACTCCCTGTGAGGAGTCATACGATATGATGCACCTCAGTCAATTAACCATACAACACATTCTGCATGTGTACTTGTACATGCCAGGTAAACATCACCTCCTTCTTCAATGGAGGTTTTTGCCTCTGTGGAAGAGGTATTATCAGATCCCTTTGGTTTATCAAACTTCTTAGACTTGAAATCTTTCTTATAATGCCCTATTTTACCACACTTCCAACATTTCCTCAAATATTTTCCTGGAGACTTAGATTTACCTGTAGATTTGGATCCCCCCCCTGAAAAATTACCAGGTTTCATTTCTTGGGTATGACCTCTTACAAATAAAGCATCTGTTCTCTAACTATCCATGCTTTTCTGCCTCATCTCTTTAGATAACAAGGATGAAAATGCATCCTCATACTTCAATGTAGATTGAGTGGTATGTATCTTCTTCTACAATCATAATATTAACAGATACCATTTGAATTACCAGAGTATTAAAGGAATTTAGATGTTCTGTCACAGAATCTCCATATTCCATCCTAAGTTGATACAACTTATTTCGAAGAAACAACTTGTTTACTAGGGATTTTGATTGATACAAATTCCCTAACGTATCCCATAGTTCCTTAGCCGTAGATTCTCCTGATACATTCAACAACACCGAATATTCCAGGAAGAGTTGAATATTACTCCTTACTCTTCTGTCCAACTCTCCCAATCTTCCTTTGACATACCAATAGGTGGTGTACTAGTAGTTTGTGTAATAGTAGGTTGTGTACTAGTAGACTGTGTGCCAGTAGACTGCGTATCAGTAGGTTGTGTACTAGGATCCACAATGATCCATTGCTCTTTGTCTACAACAAGGTCCTCCTGTTGGATTACTGAGAGGGGGGGTGAGTCAATAATAGAGAAATCTAGTCCTTTTTAACCATATAATCCAAGTGTTATATCAATGTATCATTATCATCCAATAATTGTAGAGTAAATAAGAAACGAACAAATGAATAATCATACACATACACAGTACACCATTTTTTTATGTGGAAATTCAAAGAGGGAGAAAACCATGAAATGTGTTTTCTTATATTTATTGAAGAATTACATTCATTGGAAACACCACCTTCCTTTTTTTCCCATCTGCAACTGGAAGGAGGCTCCAACCCCCTAGTTTCTCAGGCTACAACCTGAGGGAAGCTCCAACTCCCCAATTCTCTAGATACAACCAGAATGAGGCTACAACCCCCTATGTTTTCGAATACAACCAGAAGGTGGATACAACCACATGTCCTCACCCCGTCCAACTGCCCTGAAGTAGAAGTAGAATTATGGAACCACTGTCACACTATCACTATGAGATATATTGTTGTAAACCTATACCGATCAACCTGCATCAAATAACCTGTACTAAAAACCCTAACTATGCATCAACCTGTACCTTAACCTGTAATCAACCTATACCATAAAAACGTCCATCAACCATGCACCAACCTGTACCAAACAACCTGTAATGAACCTATACCATAAACAAGTGCATCAACCATGCACCAACCTTTACCTCAACCTGTACCAACAACCTGTCACAACAACTTGTCCAAACAACCTATCACAACAACCTGTCTCATCAATCTTATCAACCAAATCAGATCTACTCATCAATATCAATCACCAAGAAAACTCTCAAAGATGTGCATCAACCAAGCATAACACAACAACTCATAATCATCACCAAGATCAATATGTTCTTCTAATAATAAAAGTATGCTACATCATCCATAAACCATGTATTAACAATACTACTAACAAGTGCCTCCAACCATGTACCATGTATGTACCAATAATGTATCAAATAATCATTAACTATGACTCATCAATATCTACCAATATCATCAACTATACACCTCATGCATGTGCCAACTCATCAACTACTTGTCTCAACCATGTACCCGAAATATACCTCAACCAAATTCCCTCATCAATTTCATCATCCAAATATGATTTGTAACTCTGTAATATACTTGGTGTATATGATCACATACCTTCAAACCTTCCTTAACTTTAACAACAAGAGACTAGCATTTTCATAAAACTTTTCTTTAGTCTCACAAGACTAGTTTCGGATTAGTCAACAACCCTAATTTGAAATAATCATAACTTTGTACCTGTAATGAATAAAGATCTGAAACTGAAACACAATGTTCTTCAGTGTTATTTATGCAATTACTCTATGTTTCACTACTTGTAAACTCTCATAAAAGGCGTTATAGAAAAAAATTCCATACCTTGTTGAATTCTGGCTTATTCTAGAGAGAGAACTTATAGAGCATTCCCCGCACGAAATATTTGTTGAATGGAACTGAAAATGTTACAAAACATACTACAGACTGTAATATAACCAAATTTTTTTAGCTTATTTAATTTGTATCTTTCATGAAGAAGTTATGACATTTTTACCCGAAACACATATTTTAGACTAGTTTTAGGACTAGCCACAAACCCTATTTTCCACGGAGTGTAACTCCAAAAATACAACGACCCACAAGATGAATTTTTTACCACATATACTTGGATATGTTTCCTCAATTACATAGCAATTTCACGTTCTGAATAATTCTAGAAAAAAATTATTGCGAAAATAGTAAGATGACCTGTAAATAACATACCTTAGAAAGCATCATCAAAAGAACTTATCCTCCCTTGAATTCCAGCCTTCTTTTCTTCACCTTCCCTTTTAAATTCATCTTATATATACTTTGGTTACCTAAGACACGTATATACATTCAATATTCTCAAGTTTGATCTAAATTAGAGAGACTTTACTCTTATTTATACTCTCCAAGTAGCTTCCTTAAAAACATCTTCTAGGTCACTTTGCCCACTTTCCTTATTTTAGGGTTAACCCATTTCTAATTTCTCCATTAAATATTTATTATTTAAATGAATTTATTTTGTATTCACTTTGAATTATAGTACCTCATCCCACTTCACTTTATTATTTACCTTCCTAAATCTCTTAAACCACTTTGACTACTTTATTGCTTTTGGGGCTTCTAGATAAAATCTCTTAAACCACTTTGACTACTTTGACCTTTTGGGGCTTCTAGATGACATATGAGGGTCCTCCAACTTCGTAAGGCCATAACTCTCAAACCGTGAGGAGTTATGTGACGTTACACATACCACCAGAAATGAAATGACAGGTAATATCCATATACAATAGTATTACCTGCAAATATATCAAAACTCATACCATTATCCATGAAACAAACTTGGGTCCATTACCCAAACCTCGGTTCTCAAACTTCTCATGGCCATAACTCTCTCACTGTGAGGAGTTCTGTGACATTCCACATACAACCAGAAATGGAATGACATGTACTATCCATATAGAATAGTATTACCTTCAAATATATTAAAACTCATACCAATATACATGGAACAACCTTGGGTCCATTACACAAACCTTTTTGCTACCAAAATTCGCTATCGGACTTTCTCCAAGGGTTGAAATAAATCCACAATATCACTTTTCAATGGTTGACATCAATGAAAACCAACTATCCATCAACCTAAGCCAACTGTATGACAATCTCCCCCTTTGGCATTGTTGACAACACCAACATTGATGACAACACTTAATCATGATAACATTCATGCTTATACTCTTCATCAATGTTTCCATCTCTCCCTCTTTGACATCAATGGAAAATGGTATCTCCCTTTGGGGCTGCTCCCTCTGACTGAACTCTCCTTAGGGATCCTCCCCCTGTCTACATGCCTTTGATTTTTATTTGTGTTTATAAGCCTCTGATTACTCTCTTTCCCTTAATATGAATAATATCTCCCCCTTTGACAAAGGGTATCACTCTAAATTCATATCGCTCATTCTTCCCTTGTGACAATTGCTCCCCTTGGAAACATGCCTCTATTCTCTCTCTCCAAGCATTTACCTTTGCATCTGATAAATGTCTCCCCCTTTGTCCTATTTATGGTGCTTCCTCATGTACATGCAATACATATAAGATAAGCATTCAAAAGCATTCATTTTGGAGTAGAAATTAATCCTACTCTCTGGCAAAGATACTCAAGGGCTTCCCGTGGAAGTAGTTTTATAAAGATGTATGCCACTTGTTCTTTTGTTCCCACATATTCAACTCTGGTGTTCTTCTCTTCAACCTATTCCCGTAGAAAGTGATACTTGATTGGAATGTACTTCGTCTTGGAGTGCATCACCGAGTTTTTTGAGATACTGATGGCGCTTGTATTATCACAATAGATTGGAATGGCCTCATCATACTCAACCTATATATCTATCAAAGTTTGTTTCATCTATAGAACCTGTGTACAACATGTTGATGCTACAATATACTCTGCCTCAACTATAGATAAGGATATTGATGATTGTTTCTTGCTTAGCCAAGATACTAAACACTCACCCAAGTAGAACATTGCTCCACTGGTACTTCATCGGTCATTAATGCAACGTGCCCAATCTGCTTCTGTGTAGGAAATAAGTGATAGATCCTTTCCTTTTGGATACCATAATCCAAACTCTTTTCTTCCATTGAGATATCTGAAAATCCTCTTCATTTCTAATACATGTTATTCCTTTGGTGCTGCATGAAATTGTGCCACCTGTCCATCTTCATGCATTACATCCAGTCTGGATGTTGTCACATATAGTAAGATACCAATCATTTACCTGTATTTCGTCTAGTCTGTAGACTTTGAATCATCATCTTTGCTCAACTTGCAACTGCTTTTCATAGGAGTGGTAACTGCTTTGCAATCTTCCATTCCAAACCTCTTTAGCATTTCTCTGATATACTTAGTTTCAGAAATAAAAATTCCTTGGTTTCTTTGACATATATGAAGACCCAAAGAGAAGGATAGTACTCCAAGTAATGACATTTCAAATTCATTCTGCATATCCTTCGCAAATTTCTGTCTTAACCTATCATTGGTACTTCCAAAACAATATCATCAGCATAAATTTCAATTAATAAAATATTATCTTGAGTTACCTTGATGTAGAGGTTGTTCTCTATGCTTCATTTCCATAGTTCATAGGGTGTTTTGTCATTGTTGTTTATGAGAATTACTCTCTTTTGAATGTGAACCGATGTATGCACTACATGCGTCCAAAAAATATCTGTCAATTTGGAATCCATTAGCATTGTTCGAGCCATTTCCTGTGTAATTATAATCCATTATGATAATGTTCCTTTGTATCTGAGCCACTCTCTGAACCAATCTATGAATCCATGCTCGCGTCCACTATCATATATTTGTCCAAACCTGTTAAGTGTTCTTACAAATCCATCTATGTCCATATTGTCCAAGACTCTACTTGTGCAACTGTCCATAATGCTAACCCATTTATCACTATACTATCATGAAGTCTTGCTTGAACAATGGTTCTTTGGTCTGTCACATCTATCGCATAGACTCCCCATGTCTAATGTTCATATTACTTGGGAGTGTTTAAGTCATATGGCTCATAACAATTCCTGCTCTGATGTGTATTCATCATCATCTTCATTGATAGATTCATCATCATCTTCATTGGTAGATTCATTATCTCTCTGATCTTTGACTTCTTTCTTTTTGTCCGTGGATTCATCTTTCACTACAATGCCTGAAAGTACAATCTCTTGAACCTGTTCCTTATTTACCCGTCCTTCCTTTTTTTTCAGTTATTTTTCAAACCTTTTTGTATCTCACATCTTTCATTTTCTCTATAGAATTTTCTTCATCTCGTTTTATTTCCAATCTTGTGATCTCTAGTACCTATTCTTTGTTCACCTGTTCTTCATGTTTTCTTATCCATATTTTCTTATATCTAATATAAATATTCTCTTTCATGGAAGTATCGATAATGCTTCTACAATCACTGGCTATGTGTCCATAGTTATGACATTTGTAACACTCAATTTTACATGCGACCACATAGACACTTCTTGCTTGGACATTTATTCTATAATCCCTACAATCTGCAACCTTATGTCCAAAGTTATTATAATAAAAACAATTACCATAAAATAAATTTGCATACCTGGGAGTGAATGATCTTCTTTGTGGCATATTCCTTCTGAATTTTTTCCTTGACTTATCATGATCATGATTGAAGCTTCTTTGTAGCTTGAACATGGATGGTCTTCTTTAAGATGTATCTTCAATAGTTTTCTTAGATTCTAGTTGACCATGATTCCTTCCTTTGAGTACTTTTGCATAACTCTTTCTATTTTCTTCATTCTTCTTTTCTAGCAACCTAGAGTGCTTCTCTTCATTCTCTATAAATGATGTGGATGTTTCTATCTCTTCAATGTTCTTGTTGAGCTTGACGATTTTACTTCTAAATGTGAAAAATTCTTCTTCAAGCTTCTCAGCCTCTTCTTCTTTCTTCATTATCTTATACTTCATGACTTCTTCTGTTCTTTTTGCTTCTTCAAGAAAAAAAATTAATGTGATTATTTCTTCTTCAAGTCCTTTCTCTTCTTGACCAAACTTTGCCTCAAGCTGGTTTAGATCATTATTTCTTTCCTTAAGATGATCTGTCAATATCTTCTCTCTCATTTTTGCTTCTTCCTTTTCTTCTTCTATGTTGGTTTCCAAACACTGCCTTTGATATTCAAGATTTTCTTCGATCTTTCTGGCTTCTTCTAGCTGAGTTCTTAAGTTCTTGATGACCTCTTGGGCTTCTTCAAAAATGTGAACACTTTCCTTTTGTTTCATCAATTCTTTCTTGAGTGAATTGTTTTCTTCTCTTAGTTCATCTAAAGAACTAATCAATTCTTCTTCATAATTGTCTTCCTTTTCAATTAGTTTTTCTGTCT
>SNQJ01S0043742.1:56735-70924 GCA_010110895.2 Picea sitchensis
AACTCCTCACGGTTAGAGAGTTATGGCCATGAGAAGTTGGATAACCCAGGTTTGGGTAATGGACCCAAGTTTGTTTGATGGATAATGGTATGAGTTTCGATATATTTGCAGGTAATATAAAATAATATTACATCTTGAGCTTCCATAGCTCAAAGTTTTTACCGTTGATCTTCTGTATCTCGATTCTAGAAGAGCTCTCCATTACTCTTTATACACTCGAATCACCACTACAAAATCTCCCACTAAGCCCATATTTATCACAAACCTAATATAAACTTGATCTATCAAGACCTAGCCAAACCCTCAGCAACGAAGACATCCCCCTGAAGAAAAAAACGAGCTCTGATACCACATGTAAGTTTTAAAATTGTGAAGTAAAACAATGCATACAAATTCTTAAGCAAAACATAGATTAATCAATGGCTCATACACATATTACAAACAGATTTACACTGGAAACCCTTAACCGGGAGAAAACCAGCCTTCCTTGGTGCCGCACCTTTCAACTCTTCATTGTATTAATTTCACCATTCACCATACAATATATACAATGTTTTAGGTATTCCATAGCTACCAAAACTCTAATCCCTTAATCGAGAATTAATTTAGAAAACTGCTAAAAATAGAAAAATCTACTAAAATAGAAAAAACTACCCAGAAGGAAGTTGGGATCTTCAGACGCAGTTGTCAAATCTGACGTGCCCACACACACACATGCAAATAATATAACACATACCCATAGAGGTGATAGTGCAATGTGGAGTGCAAGGTGTGTAGAGAGTAGAGTGTGTTAGGAGATGATGAATGTATGCCTGAGATTGGCTATTGTAATTCTCCCTTGAATAATAAGAATACTAAATATCATTGCTCATGGTTTTTTCCCGCATTGAGTTTCCACATAAATCACTCTGTCAATTGTGTGATTGTTGTTCTTTGTTTTATGCATGTTTAATCTTGCTTGTTGATTCTCTGTTTTTCTTCCGCTTCCCAACATGTATATCTTAGAGACGATTTATGTATTATTATAATCATAGGTCTTATCAACTCTATCTCCTACAACTAAAAATGAAAAAAGAATCTACGAACAAGAGAAACTGAAATTAGAGAGCCCAGGGTATGTATCCAAAGGCACCTGCAATGACATTGATTCTTGTATTTCCTTTATAGGTGTCTAACAACTTTGAAATATGTACCTCACCTATTAATCGGTTAAATTCGACATCCATAAATATGTTGGAAGAAGTAGGAGGATCCAGTGAAGTAGAAGCCAATTTTTGTTTCTCCTTGATCACATCCAAAAACATAACAACTGTAACGATAAAAAAAAATAGAATGGTGGATCCGAGAACCACCCTAAGACATTTCCAAAAGAATATTTATAAATTGTCTAGTGTCATACTAGGGAGATGTTCCCATAGGTGTTTAAAGGATCCCTACAAATATTTACTCTTCAACCCCTATGATCTAGATGTTCCCATTTAAAAAAACAGAATGGTAGATGTCAAAACCACCATAAAACATTGCCAAAAGAATATTTATGAGTTGTCTACTATTCTACTAGGGAGATGTTCCCATAGGTGTTTAAAGGCTCCCCACAAAGATTTACTGTTCAAACCCTATGATCTAGATGTTCCCATATGTGTTTAAAGACTTCCCACAAATATTTACTCTTCAAACCCTATGATCTATCTGTAACAATGCATTAGTTTTACCCTAAAAATGCATTGGCAACTTCCTGTTGTTTAACAATGGAATCCTTCAATACAACTTCTGTGACATTTTCCAGAACCTTGCATCAAATATATGCATTGAAAGTTATCCTTAAAATGAGGGTTTGATGGTGGTGGAGGCATCTGTCGCTGCATGAATCTTGCCTAGTGTATTTCTAAATCCCTATGTGCAAGCGTGAGTAGTTGCATGCACTTTTCCGGGTGTATTTATTATTCCTCGTGTGCCCCTTGTTCCACGTGGAACTGTAATTTTACCATTTTCAAGGAAACGACATCTTGTATTAAAGCGATGGGCGTGGATAGCAGAAATTTTAGGAACAAATCCCTTCCAAGTTCCCATTGTCAGATCTATCCAGCAACAATCCCTTTCGATGGTTAGATATGTAGTTTATTTTATTAATTTTTATTATTGTTAGAAGAAATATATGATACACTAAATGGGCTTGGCAAACAAAGTTCAAGTTTTCACATAAGGAAGATTAAATAGGATTGACACGAAAATGAAGATTATTTACTTTACCTTTCATTATCTATGTTTGCAAAATGATGAATAAATAATTGAAAGATACTTTTTATATGATATTTATAATAAACTCTTTACTAATAATTTATAATGCTATCATTTATGTTCTCGTGCCGTGCTTATCTGAAATTTTGAGTTCACTCTGGTTTCTGTCTCCCTTATCTAACAGGTAATAGCAGAATTTAGATGAAATTGGTTGACACAAAATCTTGAGAAAGCGATGAATATAACGGAGCTCATGGAAATCCCACATAACCGTTTCTCTCTCCTCATCCCGAAACGCTCAGATTAGATATACATTTGGGGTGGCAGGTCCTGGCACTGCCCAGACAAAGAAAATGGCAATTTTTTGTTTTTTACATGTTTTTTGGTTTTTTACATGTGTCTCGTTGAAAGAAAGATACACTAACATGGCGACTAATATCCACCCTTCTACGCAGCATTTGGGTGGATATTGTTCACCTAATGAAAACGGTGGGTGGTTAAGTTTACAACATTTCATGCAAGTCACAGTGACAAGGTGGTTAAGTTTCCAACAGACAATACTTCTCATATAATCAACGACTTCGTAAGTAGTGGCAGGGACTAGCCACCACGTGTTTATCTCACTTTTTTTTACAGACGCTTCATGTAAATGATAAAGTTCTCATACTCTCCAACCAGTATGTTTTTAATTCTTTTAGAGTGTTAATTGGAAACACCTAAAACTTGAACAACATTTTGACACAAACAATGTCATGGAGTGACAAGGTGGTTAAGTTTCCAACAGACAATACTTCTCATATAATCAACGACTTCGTAAGTAGTGGCAGGGACTAGCCACCACGTGTTTATCTCACTTTTTTTTACAGACGCTTCATGTAAATGATAAAGTTCTCATACTCTCCAACCAGTATGTTTTTAATTCTTTTAGAGTGTTAATTGGAAACACCTAAAACTTGAACAACATTTTGACACAAACAATGTCATGGATGTTAGATTTTAGGATTTAGAGTTTGGGCATTGGATGAAAGACTTTATAGCCTGCATGTTCTATACTTTTTAGTCCCTGCCTCCTTCTGTCAGGGAATATAGTTATCCCATAGTGGTCAAAATTACTTTGAACTCATATCATTCATTCTAATTTCAATAATTTTGAATCTAATGTTCCTTCTTCTTCAGAAGACTAGCAATGAAAAGGCTAGCAATGAAAGGGATAGCAATGAAAAGGAAATATGAGAAGAGAATATTCTTTGAAAGGATGTTTCGAGAAAGGTAAGCAATGAAAAGGAAATATGGGGAAGAGAATATTCTTAGAAAGGATGTTCCGAGAAAGGTAACAGTCGAAATGAAATATGGGAAGATAAAAACATAGTGATCCCCAAACCATATCGTTTATCAAGCATATTGGACGACCAATTCCTGATGTATAAAATCGTAAGTATTTCATTTAAGTTTCCAAATCTGTTGAATAGAAGATAGAATCTTTATATCCAGATATCTATCTATTTCCTATCTTGTCCCGACTAGATCGCACCATGTATTGTATTATCTCAGAATTTAAGAGGTTATTCTCATGAACGAGGGCCATAACTGAGGTTTTAAAATGGATGAATTCCATAGATACGGAAAGGAAGATAGCTCTTAGCAACAATGCTATTTATATCCACTCTTTTTTCGGGAAGATCTTTACACAATTTCTCATGATCATTATTTGGATGGATCGAGTTCCTCCGAATCGATGGAACATTTAAGTTTCAATGATCAGTTAAGTTTCAATTGTTTTATTCGTGAATTGTGATCCAAATCCATTAGTTCATTGCAAGAAGAGTTCCTATTATAAATCGGTACATAACTTTTTTACATTTATGAATAAGTAAGTTTTTATGTTTATTTTTTCCCATTCACTTAATATGATTAATAATATATATTTCTATTTATTACAAAATTTACTTAATTAACCAAGATTAATATGTATAAAATACCTCATTATAGTATTTAGTAGGAATTAATTCTAAAAATCACATGTGTCGTGTCGTATTGATGCATGTGTTTCATTTTGGCCACTTCTTCATGGATGTGAAGCTTACTTTTGGTGTGAGTTTCAATTAACAAAGCCTTGGAACATTAACTTAAAATATTTGTAATGTAATACATTATTTAATAATGTATTTATTAATGCAAGTGTCATATTGGTAAAGGTGTTTCATTTTGGCCACGTCTTTATGGATGTGAAATGTGCTAACTTATGGCTGCCACATTTGACATGCGTTTCAATTAACGCAGTCGTGTACCATGAATGTTATAACACATCACATTTTTTTGTGGGAGGGTAACAACAATGAAGGGGAATGCAGTAATGAAATATATAACATGGTGATTGGGTCTAATTTCGCTCTCAGGTACAAGGTTGATCTCTCAAATACAAACTTCCATGCTCCAATATAATCTTATGCAATATATACGATGCAAGCATGGATGTAGTGCATAATAGTTTGTAGCTATGGTAAGAACACGAAGCCAATACATAATATTTCTATTAATACCTATGATGTTGTGTATAAATTGTGTTTTAGTGGTGTTGTTCAAGGATTATGTAGGTTTGAATCCATGTATTCCTTTTTTTTTTTTTTTGTTGTTGCATGTTTCAAGTTTCAAAATTGCAAGCGATGCTTGGGGTGGGAAAATATGGTTGGGATATCATGTACACCTCTGCAGACAAGACATGTGTTGATTCTTTCTTTCATGTCTTGTGTGATGCATACCATCCTACAGATAGAGTTAACTCTATAACAATACACTCTCAGTTGGGATGTTACAGTTGGACGAAGGGATGGAATTGTTTCAGTGGCTTCATATTTCCCGACAAATTTACCTCCTTGTATGTAAATCAATTGACGTAGAGACTTTTCTTCATCATCTGTAAAATTCATTCATTTGGCAGATACAACTATTTAATATTATTATTCGTTGCTTATTTTGAAATTTTCGGTAATGATTTGGCTTATAATTCATGCTTATTTTGAAATTTTAGGTAATGATTTGGCTTATAATTCAGATTTGATAGGGTTGTTTAATATTGTTCTTCCTCACATGTTTTCAAATAGATATGGTTTTATGTCTCCTTAAAATTAGAATTTGTTTGCTTGGGAAGAATAGAGAATGGCAGAACCTTTCAAAGAAGCTGTAAAAAGTCTCATTTCCAACAAGATAATAGTGGATTCTGGCGGTTTCCTTATTTTGAAATTTTCGGTAATGATTTGGCTTATAATTCATGCTTATTTTGAAATTTTCGGTAATGATTTGGCTTATAATTCAGATTTGATAGGGTTGTTTAATATTGTTCTTCCTCACATGTTTTCAAATAGATATGGTTTTATGTCTCCTTAAAATTAGAATTTGTTTGCTTGGGAAGAATAGAGAATGGCAGAACCTTTCAAAGAAGCTGTAAAAAGTCTCATTTCCAACAAGATAATAGTGGATTCTGGCGGTTTCCGTCTCGTTATTGTTGCTCAGCCACGGAGATGGCCTTCCCCACAACTTAACATGGGCATTGAGCGTTTCCCTTATGAAAATTAAGATTTCGTTGATAATTAGGTCAATGTGATGGTGGAAATGATCAACTTATATTTACACCGAAAGGCGCACATCTATTGACAATGGGCAGATTTAATAGGGGTTTAGTGCTTAATAAGCTTTCTATGGACTGGATTAAATATGGCTGGAATATTTTTAGTAGTCACACAAAATAAATGGCTGTGATTTCAATCATTAACTTCCTAGCTATTATAAACATCTGTTTATGTGTTTACTTTTTAACATTTACCTGATCATATTTAAAAATTACTTTGATAGTTAACTGATTGCCACATAAGTGATTAACAGAAATTAAAATATTAACACCAGATAAATGAAGCTCAACAATTTATTTGTTAATCAATAATTATCAATCTTTCGGCGTTTATCAGCCACAATTATATGGTTGTGCTAGTACTTATATTCTTTAGCCATTTATATTTGTGGATCTACTTTGATACTTGGCCCTTAATGTCGTGAACTACTTCATTCAATTTTTTTTTTGGGTCAAGAAAAGTTCTGCTTAAATGTAATGTTAATGTTATGTGATTAGACTGTTAATATATATTTACTCATGGTTCATGATATGATATGTGAGAAGACTTCATTCAATTTCTTTTCGGAACTTATTTTTTTATTTTATAAGGATTTATTTTTTTTATTTTTAGGGTCAAGGTATATATTATATTAAAAATATAATATATAATACATAGAGATATTATTTATATTATATTATTTTCATTTTATATTTTCTTTTTATTAATATATTTAAAATTTTATTTTATTATTACCAATTTATGTACCATTTTAATTATTTTTTTATTATAATTATGTATTTTTTTGTTTTGATGTCTCTTATAAATGATTATTTTGTTGGTTTACTTAAAAGTAAAGATTTTAAATAATAATCAAAATACTAACATACAAAATATAAATATTTTATAATTGAAATTAAATTATTTAAAATAATCCCCAAAATACTAACTCATATAAAAAGAAATTGAACAAATTCAAACAATAAAAATAAAAATGACATCAAATAAATAAAAAATTAACAATATTAAATAATTATTTTAATTAATTTTTTAAAATAAAAAAAAATCAATGTAAATCAAATGTATAATAACAAGATATTATATCAATAAAAGGACTATTTTATATTTTAAACAAAATGTTTAATAACAATATATCAATATAAAGACAACATTTTATATTTTGATTGACATTAAGATACTTTAAATTTGTGAGAAGATACAAATATATTTCATATCCTTATAAAAGATTTCATTATAAAGAAATTGATTTTAATGAAAATTTCATTTCAATATAAAATATAGAAAGAAAATAATATATAAAAAGAATGATTGAAGATGAAAAACAGTTTATCCTTATCCTTGAGTGACCTTGTATGAACATGTTAGGTATACCATAACACTTTATTTGTATGAACCTATCCACACAAAAAATACCAAAACATGGATCACAATTATTCATAAATGGATTTGAGTTAAATATTTTACTACTATAAATCATAATTGTTTTTAACCCCTTCTTTTGGTTTTTCCTCACAATTGCAATTTGCAACACCAAATTGCATACTCTAATTTTATATATGCTTATTCGGAAGGGATAGATTTTACAATTCAAGATCATATACTATTAATGTTCTTAGAACAAGTATGATTCTAAGTTTCCTTCTATTTAATATATCACATCAATTCAAACTTCCTATATTTTTCACAAAAGAAACACTTAGTTAATTTTTTTTTTTTAAATCATTGCCAAAACTTCCTTTTCAAAATGTGTCAAACACAAACCAACCTTGTGATACGATGAACATTCCTCGACATTGTAATGACAAACAAAACTAGATGTTACAACATGACGAACATAATAATTTTGCAATGTATCGACCATAATAATGTCGCACAATGACCAACATAATAACATTGAAATATGACGAACATAGTAACATTGCAATTTGTTGAATATAGTAATGTTGTAATGTGATGAACATAAACTGATGTCTCAATGTGACAAACATAGGTATTTCATCCCAATGTAGATATTAATGTCGCAATGTGACACATACATAGATGTTGCAATGTGTCACACATTGACTTCTCATCGTAAGGTGATGAACATTTTTTCATGTTGATATGTGATGCACATATCCCTACATCACAATGTGACAAAATTTTCCAAGCATCGTAATGTGTCGAACACATAAGCGTTGCAACCAACCAATCATAGAAATTTTGCAATGTGATGAACATTTACGAACGTCACAATAATACGAACATATATGTCGATCACAATGTGATGAACATGGCCCTATCATCGCAATATCATGAGCATAGCCATGTTGTCGCAATATCTAAAACATAAACTAATTTCCTAATGTGATGAACATTTCCCCGTCATCGCAATTTCATGAACATATACGTCGATCAAAATGTGACAAAAATAGTCTCATCTTCATAATCTCACAAACATAGCCCTATCATCACAATGTGAAAAAAAAAATAGACGTCACAACGTGATGAACATTTCCCTATCGTCGAAATGTGACAAACATATCCTCACGTTACAATGTGACACACATATCCTGATGTCACATTGTGACAGACTTTTCCAAACATCACAATGGGACGAACACAACCCATTGTCACAGTGTGATGTACACAACCCAACGTGGCAATGTGACAAACATAGTATGACATTTCAATGAGATGAACACTTCTCGATGTCACATTGTGACGAACATAACCCTCTATGAGACTGTGACAAACCTATTCCAATCGCATAATGTGACAAAAAAAAACCTTTTTCATAATTTGATGATCGTAACCTTACTACGTCATGTGATGAACAAAATCTAATGTCACAATGTGATGAACAAAATCTGATGTCTCAATCTGACGAACAAAACCTCATGTCGCAACGTGACAAACAAAACACGATCAACATTGAAATGCAGTAGTTCCATAGTAAACTTGTGTTAAACATAATCAGATCCACATGGTCAACGAAGATCAACCATGTATTAGTTAATATTGTATAAATGTATTAATTAATCAATACATTACATTATTAATGTATGAATTAATTTATACGTTACATTATACATTAATTTCTACATTACATTAATGTAATAATGTATTAATACTTTAGTAATGCATTACTACTTTATTAATGCATTATTTTATAAGTGTATTAATACTTTAGTAATCTATTTATTAAAATTGTGTTAATTAATTAAATTAATACATTACAATATATATGTATTAATGTAATTCACAATTATGACCATAAGAAACTATGACCATGGTCATCAATAGTAATTTCAACAAATGAATTAATGTATTAATACTTTAATAACATATTTATTAATCTATTATTACTTTAATAATGATTAAGAACATGTGTTTCCTCCTAAGAGGTCACATGTTCAAATACAAAGGGGTGTAGGGTATGTATACCTCCGTAGACTTTACGTGTAAAAATCACTGGGCTGAGGGGTCTCATACACCAATTTGGTGTTTGGCTTGACCGCGACCTTAAAAATAAATTATTATTATTAATAATGTAATATCAATCTATTGCTTTATTAGTGTATTAATACTTTAGCAATTTGTATTATTTAATAACATCTGTATTAATGTATCAATTAACTAATACATTACATTATTAATGTATGAATACTCTAATATGTTACAATATATATTAATGCATTAATACTTTAATTTATACATTACAGTAATTGTTAATATATTAATACGTTAATAATTTTTTACTAAATACATTAACTTCCATGTATTACTAATTTATTGATGTATTAATTTATTAATACTTTAGCAATGTATTAATTAATAATCTATCAATATGTAAATTTGTAACGACCCTAGTTGGATAAATGTTTAAGAATTATAAAGTCAAAATTAATTAGGGGATTAATTGTCTTAACAAGGTATTAATTAAACGAAGATTGATCTAATGATATTAATTAAGTAAGTTATTAATTAATTAAAGGTTATAATAGTGATTAGTGAATTAAATATTTAACTACAAATTACATTTAATGACATGAGAAATAAATTTAAGAGATCAATGATAAATATTATAAAATGGTTACATACCCAACAAGGGATAACCTGTTAATCCCGAGAAGATAAAACATTAAAGGAAGGATCAGGGACATTGGCGAGGGCAGGTAAGGGAGTAAAGGCATGGATCGGTGAAGGAGGAATAAGGGAAAGGGGAGGTTTTCGTGAGGGACAGGGGACGGAGGATGGGGAGGATGGAGTTGGAGGACTGTGAGATTTGCTGGGAGCAGTAGAGTTCTGGCTGTGGCATTTTTTATTAGTTGAGGCACCGAGTTGCTGGAGGTTTTGGGCACGGGGGCCAGGATATCCATAGATATCTTGGAGCTAGGTAGTTTTCCTAGTTGGCAGGGAGGACAGTGGGTTTGGGTAGTTATTTTGTTTGTGGCAGTATTGGTCTGTGCATCATGTAGTAGGAAGGCAACAACAAGGCAACTAGGCGAAATAAATTAGCATCAGAACCAATATTGATCTGTGCATCAGGTAGAAGGAAGGCAACAACAAGGCAAACAGGCAACAGAAATTAGCATCAGAACCACGTAAATTGTTAAATTATGTATTTGTTTCATTCTGCCATGAAATCATTATTCATTGATAAATCTAAGTTATTGAAGTTGTTGTTATGAAAATCAAAATTATGTTATGAAGTTATTGTCTCGGTTTATGGAATAAATTTCTTATGAAATAATGTGATGTTAAATTTATTTGGTTATTACATATGGTATTAGAGCGTCTTAGTTCGAAATCTAGGCCTAAGGGCCAAAACCCCGAGTGTTAACTCCAGCCACGCTTAACCTGCAAGCAAAACATGTCAGTTTGCATCTTAATAGATTGTGCCAAGCAACATTCAGCTTGACCCAATATGACTGATACAGTATCAGAAAATATACTCAAGGTAGTACCCCTACATTATCCAAGCAAATGGTCTTATATATATCACAAGCAACCGATTTAGGTAATACCCTTTAACTAGATCATAAATGGCTAATACAACATTAGTCTGAATATTCAAAGGAACACCCTTTAAAATAGTGGATAATAATGAAAAATACTTAATAATGAGGTCGGGGAAATTCATGGTGAAAACCCCGATACAATCAGAGCCGTCCATCTGATTGGGACATGTGGCAACCATCGGAGAGTCAACGACGTTTGGGCCATCGAGACTCACACAGATAAGTGCTTTTGGGTTGGTGTTTGGCGAAGTCTGAGGCTTAACCTGGACCGTCCATACATTTAGGATGCGTGTTGGAGATTCGAAGAAAGTCGGGGATTGGTATATCAGGGATTCCGTGGACACAAAATCTCTGCATTTCGAAATTGCGAAGTTTGAAACCCTGATGAGTGGGGGCCAGCTGTCCACACATCAGAGAGGGAGGATAGTGCCATCGTGAGGGGCCAGCTGTCAACAAACCAGAGAGTCGGGATTTGAGGAATTGGGAATCCCGCGGACATATGCACTTTGGCATTGAAAACCCCGAAACTCCGACAAGAAGTAAGGTGGCAGTCATATAGAGGGAGGTCGTATCGACCCCAAAAGACTAGCCCAAGGGACTAGCGAAAGTTGGAGTGCGTCGAGAATCGGAGGATCATCGATCCAAGGTGAATATGCACTTTGGTATTAGAAAGCCCGAAACCCTGACGAAAGGAAAGCTATAAGGTTGTGGTCTTGTGTGCACGGTCATGTGGACTAGGAGCCTAGCCAAGGAGGGGCTAAGGCCAAAAGGAGCTCATCGGTGATCGGGGATTGCAGAGTACAATAACTCTTGGCAATGGGAAAGACGAAACCCCGATAACCTGAACTTAAGATCAGGGAAGACTGCGGTCAAGGTAAATTTTAATAATGAAAGGTCTCACGAACAATAGATCCATACAAATTTTAACCTTTTCAAAAAGAAATTTTAACCCCATGTAATGTTTCATGCAACTAATCATTATCCCAAAGGAGAGTTGTATATTACACAGGAGAATGGATCTGAGTCGTCAGATCTCGGGCAGATACCCGACATCCGTCGGATCTATAGGGAGTTGTGAGGGAGTTAAGTTCGTAAGGACAGGAGGAGAAATCTCGACGAGAGGTATGAAGGCATCGGGATATCGACATTCGTGAAATTGGGAGTCACAAGGTCGAGGAAGTCAGGACATTTAAAGTTTCGAAACAGCGAGAGGCGATCAGGACCATCCATTCTTGGGACACGTGGCAGTGATCGGAGCCATCGGGAAAGGTCTCAACAGAAAGTCGTCCATCGGGCAATCGGGAGTTGGGAAATCGCGGATCCAGTGGATGAGTGGTCCTTGCAGTTCGAAAACACGAGGTCCGATTTTCCAAAAAATGAAAAGCCCCGTGGTGGAAGCCAGCTGTCAATGCAGATCGGGATATTGTGAGTCCCGAGAACATAGCAGCGAGATTTACGAAATCGCGAAACGTGATTTCCCAATGGGCAAAGGGACAGCGGGGCCAACGGAAGGGTCAACGGTGGACAGGTGGCAGATTACATCGCGGATCGGGATATCGCAAATCCCATGGACAAAGTGTCCAAGTACTACGAAACTATGAAGTCCGAAACCCCGAAAGTAGGGAAGGTTGTTGTCACGGAGCAACGATCACATGGGCCGAGATCCTAGCTTGAAGGGCTAGCCGAATTTACTGTGCATCGAAGTTCGGAGTTTCGCAAGTCCAGAGGACATGCATGTTTCAGCAAAGGAAACCCCGAAACCGCGACGTAATTAACTTATCTCTTAAGCCTTCTTTAAAACAAATTAATAGAATGATGTTTTAATTAAGACTTAAGCGTATCGCGAAATCGGAGATCGGGGTTTCGTGATTCAATTTACATCGATCATTTGTTACGGGAAAACCTCGAATCCCAATTTCTTTAACACTTAAATGGAAAAACTCGCAAATTTAAAGTTATATCCCGGTTTAAATAAATTTTTAAAGGGGCACTGAAAACTTATAGTTTGTGAATTTTAACCATTCGTCGTCCAAAACCAAACGATAAAAGGCATCGCGAATTTTGAAGTAATGAAATTCTTTCTCGAGAAGGTCTGAAACCCTAATGGGAAGCCATAAGGTAGCGGTCACATAGGAGCAGGTCACATGGACCTCGGTATAGCCGGAAGGGCTAACGTGCAAGGAAGAGGCGTATCGGGTATCGAGATATCGCGAATCTCATAGACACGGGGTTTATGCGTTTCGATATTGCGATGTCCGAAACCCTGATAGGGGACAAAGCTGTGGCCTTGTGGTATAATGGTCATATGGGCCAAGAACTTAGCCTGAAGGGCTAACGCACAAAGCACCGTATCGGTAGATCGGTGATGGGGATATTGCGAGGACAGAGGTTCGTGACATCGAGAGTCGCGAAACCCCGAATCCCGATAGGGAGTATGACTGCGGTCTCATAGGAGGGGTTGCATGGACCGAAGCATAGCCAGGGGGGGGCTAAAGCCAGAAGGTAGTGCATCGGCATATCAGGGATCGGGAGTCCGTGAGGACAGAGAACTCTCGGCATTGGGCATAAGGAAACCCCGAAACCCGAAACGGAATCGGGAATTTAACAGTTAGGTGCAAAAGACCATGGGCAATATGGGAAGGCAATGTATATACATACATATACACACATCTAACTACATGCGTATACACAGATGAATAAATTTATAAATACAAATGAAATAAATTGAAACCAAAATACCAAAATTCGTTCAGAGCTAGAATTACAAACAAATCATCTTTATTTCGCACTGCAAAATAGGAAATTACCATTTATCACCAAAATATACGAAAGGTTCATGCAATTTCTTAACTCGATCAACTCCGCATTCTTCACAAAGATACTGAAACTGTGCACAAGCTGGCGGACTGAATCGTACCTCTTACCATACCTGAGAGCGAACTCTGCAAATTGTACAGACTTGGGATTGGTTCCCAATATTTTAAAGAGACTGGGCTCTAGGTCCTGGATCTTGTCAATGACCATATCAATATACTCTATTTCTACATAATGATCTGGCAACAGATACAACAATACCAGCGATAGCAAAGTGCTAAGAACAATGGCAAGGAGGCGAGCCATGGCGGGTGAGATTCTTGGAACCTCTGACCAGAGCGAAGGCAAGATCTGTGGTGGAGAAAGAATGATGCGAGGAAAGTGACAGTGAATGAGAAGGTGGAGGCAGAGGAAGGACACATAGGGATTCGAAGAGCTGACATGTGTAGAATTTTGGGGGTTAGATACGAGGGAGCTTGGGGAAGCCAAGAGGGCATGTGGAATCCAT